>JAHPZR010001086.1:20000-52832 GCA_019787425.1 Platygyra sinensis | reverse complement strand
CAATATTTTCTCAATGGGGAAATAATTCTTTTGAGCTTATTGTGTGGCGAGAATTTCCCTGAGAATCGTATAGAAATTTAGATTTTCTTCGTCAATTGTTAATGGAGCATCGAAGGGCCGCTTTTCGGTAATTTAAAGGTTTAATTTTTAGTAGACATGTAACTTGGAATACAAAATTAGTAGCGAGCATGTTTGCCTGTGTTTTATTCAACAGCTTTTCCAAACTAAACCAATGGCATTGAAGAACTTTTGACACGAGAACCAATATTTGCCAACGAACCAAGTCATTATAGAATTTGATTTTGTCTTTGAAATGGATAATTCAGTATACAATATAGTTGTTAAAGCATATCATCAAAGCAACCCAACTGTCGAAAGGCTATGACTTCTTGGAAAGGGTCCTTGTGTAAAATTCTGTGTCTTCTTCCCTCGATAAATCGAATGGTCGGGTTTACAGAAGACTGTGTCGCATGGAGTTTTCGCCCGGTCAAATTGAGAGCAAAATATAGTACAGCTTTCAAAATTTCATGTTTTCCAGAATTGCCTTTATAATGCCTGAGCTTAAACATCGATTTCTTTGGGAAAAAAAATTAGGCGGATGGTTTATGTGTATATTGTCAGTATAATTTGTGTCAGTGCAGAAATAATCTTTACCAAGGTTTGCTTTCAAGGAAAATTCCAGTTTCAATAATCCAGTCGATACTCATCTGTTCTACTCTTGTATTCACCTAAGCGTTTGATAGCTTATGATTAAAGCGTTTTATTCGCCAATCACGAAAAAATATCCTTCTTACGGCCAAACAAAATTTAAATTTTCCAGCTTTAGACATGCAACACAAATTGTTTTTACAGCTGGAAGTTATTTTTATAATATCTGCAGGCGATCAGGGAGTGATTTAAAATTATTCAAACCGGTGAAGGTATATTAAACTAAATATCCCGCTATTCACCGGCTCTGAGGTGAAAAACTATCTAAACATTTCTATTTATTTTAATTTTCACAAATCAAATTTGGTTTCGCTCGATTTTCAGACTCCAATTGGCAAATACCGTTATCGAGCTACATAGACCATGTTGTGACTATATATCAACCGGCAATACAAGTCTTATTTACTTCCTGTAAGAAAATCTGCGTGACAAGATACTTAGGTACTGGGCTTTTGTTGCTGTGACGTATCTACGAGATTGAGACAGGTATTTCAGTATTTTGCAATACAAAACTGCTAGTTTACATAATACCCTAGTATTTAGCTCTTATTAACCGAGCAGGAGGTCTGTATGGGAGAATCTTGACCGAGGTCGTAAGTACAGACCGAACGCAGTTAGGTCTGTACACATGACCGAGGTCAAGATTCTCCCATACAGACCGACTTAGCTCGGTTAATAAGATGTTTATTATATGGCAATAACAAGAACAATTTAATTCATTTAATGTAACTAGTTTGTACTAAGTGACAGTTTGCTTGCAAATTGTGATGAGCGGCCGAATTTAATTCTTCCAAAGTTTGCTCGTCCTCTTTACTTTTTTTTTTCTCATCAGCTTTTTGGCGCATACAGAAATAAATATTCTTAGATGAAAACAGTCAATGATTTTACATTTTAGTTTGCAACTTTTTCGCTTCAAAACATAACTGGTCTAGCTGCCGGTCTAGATGAGAAAATCTAGACCGCGGTCAATATCCATTTCAGCCAATCAAATTCGTGAATTTATTAGTTCCCAGTCTTTGTGAGACAGAGCCATATAATAAATCGGAATACTAAACATACATTCAACACTCCGTTCAATCTATGAACAACTCGCTTTTTTTCATGTTAAACATGTTTAGTAAGTGAAATTTTCATTCGGTTCAATGAAGTTCGTTAAACATAGTTCACAAAAAGATTTCAGACCCGACCTGATGCTAGGAAAATAAGACTTTTGTGTAAACAATAATTGAAACCATAACTTGTGTTGTAATTAAGTAGTTTCGGCAGAGCTTTGAAATAGGCTAGTTTCGAATTGTGCAGAAACAAAAGAACAGAGTCGAGGTTCAGGGGAATAATTTGCATTTTCCTTTGTTATGAACAATACAAAATGCTAATTATTCCCCTGAACCTGGACTCTGTTCTTTTGTTTCTGCACAATTCGAAACTAGCCTATTTATGGAGTGTTTTCGACGAATAAATAATTTGTCTCGTGATGCAGATCTGAAGAATTAAGACGAAACTAAACACAAAGTTAGAATCAAAGCTACTAGCTGTACATGTTGTGTTAAATGAGTTTGTTTCGCCTTCTCGCCTTCCTACTGAATGGAACTGTTTATAAATAACGCGGGAAAATACTGCACGCTGATTGGTCAGCTGCTTCATAAGCAAATCCACCAGTCGCCAGGGAAAAGCGTTGTGATTCGGTGAGGGGTTTCCGCTGTTTGTATTTACTTTGCGGTCGATAAGACCTGACAAAGATGGAAATATTGAAATTTATTTCATCCAGTAGTTCCGCACTTCAATTTCTGTTCGAAGGGAAGTTGACGAGTTGGCATCGTTTAAGATGTCTCGGTACTAATGTTGCTATGTGACACAGGTAAAGCTTTCCTACGGAACAGGCTCGGTAAGATGTCCTTTTACACATTTCTTTTTTCGAATTTCCTGGATTTTCTAGCGTCAAACTATCTGCTATAACCCAAAATAGAGTCTGTTGGAAAAAAAAAACCTTTTCTAGAAGTAATTATTCTAGTTTGTCATTTGATTTTTAGTTTTTGCCCGACACGATCTAATCATAGTCATCTATGCTATATATGTATTCCATAAAGCTATTTTAATTCATTTATCTTTGCCCAAAATATCTTCGTGTCCAAAGTCCAGAGCGGTAATGTTATTTTTAATTGATCGATAATTAAATTTAACTGGAACATTTTAGCACCAGTTTTGAAATTAATAAATAGATCCAACTTTGACGGTAAATAATTTTTTGGCTGTATTCTTAAATAACTACTTGAAACTTACACATTCAGGTATTATGTTGTCGTTTCTCGTTATTGTGTATGAAATACGTTTTAAGAGGGTTTATAACAGCAAGGAAGAGCTTATTTCCTGCCTTATAAATCCCATCTCTCATAGTTCATTGTTGATCGCAAGCCTTAATATATTTTGCCCTTCGTTTTGATGTCGATGAAAGCTGAAACTAGAAATAAGCAGACTTATGCGAGATAAAATCCCTTATCATATAGTTTTGAGGTGAATACCTCGACCAAGCACCGGCCGTCTCTTCCTTGCTTGAAACTGATACCAGAATTTATCTCGAGTTCGTGCAATAACTACGGAATATTTCTTCGCTTTCGCGTGTATAAAGGTGTTAACTCGATGTAAAATCTATAATGAAGGAAAATAACACTCAGTATTATTTGCTTTGTTTTATTTATTTCACATATTAACTTATGTCCTTAATATCTGTAAAACAGGTCTATTAATTCTATTATATTTTCTCTAACCTGGTACATCACATAATTATTCTCTTCAGCAGCGCAAATATTGATTTATTTAGCAGATCTAAAGAACTAAACCTAAATTTTGAATATCCGTGAATGGCTTGGAGGATTTTTTTTCTGAGCGGATATAAGCAAGACTGCAAACTAGAAAGGCTTGAGAAAACGGTAAATACTACGGAAAATACCTGCAAGCGTGCTACAAAACAAAAAGGCTCTAGATTTTTCATTAAAAAAACTCGATCGGAAGTAATACTTCACTTTATTCTAGGAATTTTCAGCGTGTAAACAATACCCCTGCATCGAAAATCCCAGACGCTTACGAGTTTTTATGAAAACTCAAAACATGCGGTTTATTTTAGGAATAATTAGTGGCTTTCCTCTCAATTCCGTAACCGCAAGCTGATATGCGCATTTAGAATATATTTTTTTGCCACCTACCTTAAGAAAGTTAAGCAAAATCGTTTAAATTTTTGTATAGTTGACTAGTTGTATTGTATATATTTTCAGGGCCATCTCAGGCAAATTGAGCCCTCTGTGTATAATGGAGGACAACAGACGTAAAGAAAAAGTAAACAACTTTCGATTAGAAATTGAAAACCTAGAGTTGAAAGCGGCCGTTGAGTCGAAGGAAAGTGTTATTCAGCTCCTTCGCGAAGAAGTCAAAACTGTGCGCGAGTCAAAAGAGACGAGATTTGTGACAACCGAACGTGTTAATCGTGAAAATGAAGTTCAAGAACTTCACAGCGCGGTGCAGAGCAAAGACATTGCTGTTAAACAACTGAAGGAAGAGCTAACCAGCGCGCATCAAAACATAGAACAGGTGCATCAACAGTACGCACGCGCGAGAGGAGAGCTTGAGGCGAAGGACGCTACGATCAGCAGGTTGCATCAAGAAAATGACAGATTGCAAGAAATACTGGAGGCAACCCAAAATGAACGACTGCAAACGCTTGATAGGCTCAGCGGCGTGCAAGCTGAGCTCTCCGTGGTGCGGGTGGACAAGAACTGGTTAGAAAGCCAGGTAAAACTGCAGCAAGAAAGCTACTCGGCGAGTGAACGCGTGGTCAGTGAGCGAACAGAATCTGCCAGGGGTAGAGGGGGGCTAGTGTTTACCATGGAAAGTGTTTCTAGAGACAAGCAAACGTTGCAGGAATTGATAAACACTGCTTCGCATTATGAGGAAATTATACGAAGTTTGGAAGGTGGGAAACGAAGCGATGGGCTCAGCGCACGAGAGTCGCATCGACTCGATTCGGCAACGAGCCCAAGACACGGCGAAATGTCGAACATTGACGAGAATTACGTGATCGAGCTTGGAAGTAAAATGTCGGAGGTTGAAGAACGCTTGAAGAAAGCTGTGGTGTCGCAGAAGTATCAGCTACAAGCAGAGAGAGAACAATTAATTCAGGAATTCAAAAATATGCAAACCCAGCTTCTCCAACATCAAAGGCACCACGAAATTCAGAAGAATGAAATATCCTCAAAAGAAACCCTGATACAGAGACTTAAAGCGGCAAAGGCAACTCTGGAGACTGAAGTTGAAACACTTAAAAGCGATCTGGCAGCGAGCCGAGAGGAGAACGACAAATATTTACAGGAGCAAAGAAAATTCCAGCACGACTTAACATCGTCAAGAAGTAAAATCTCCAAACTTGAAGCGGAATTGGAAAACGAGAGAAGGCAAAGAGAAATGGAAAAGCAAAGAGTTCAAGAATTTGATTTACATAGTCACACAGAGAGAGAAGAATTGTCCAAACTAAAAATTCAGTTTCGAGAACAGTACCTGTCGAACGAGAACCACATACGAGAGATTGCTGCCAAAGATAATCTTGTCCGCCAGCTGCGAGAGAGACTGGAGGCTAGCGAGGTTGAGCTCGATAAGTTCAACTCGATGCGCAGCGCTGTACAAGTAACGCAGACGGAAGTTGGCCGAGAAAGAGAGAATTTGCAAGAGAAGCTGCTCGCCTCGGAACGAAGATTTGTCGAGTTACAAGCCACGTACGAAGACTGCCGACAAAAGAACGAAAGAATACATCGTGAATTACAAGAATACAAACAGAAGCATTCTAGAATCGACGTTGTTGAAGATTCACTTGAGCAGATGAAACTCAGTCTTGAAAATGATTTGCTGATTGCTCAGAAGAAGTTGTCTAAGCTAGAAAGCGCTTATGACAGCTGTCAAAAAGAGAAGCTGCAGCTGCAGCAAGAATTACTACCAGCGAACACAAAAATTGCTCAGCTGAAAAACGTTTATGAAAGCTGTCAACAGCAGAAGGCGCAACTGCAACAGGAAGTTCTTTCGTTGCACAAGCGGCTGGGTGAGTTTGAAGCTAAAATCGAGCGGCAAAGACAAGAAAAGGCAGATGTTCAACGTGACATGAAAGCTTTAGAGAACAGATTCAACAAAGTGGAGCAACAACTACAACGGACTGTAAGCGAGAAGCAAAGCCTGATTGAGAAGTTAGAGGAAGCCAACAGACGTTTGGTGAATGTGTCAGATGACGGGAAACGAAGAGATTTTGAGTGGCAAGATCATCAGAAGAAGCTGGACGAACTGAGCTCAGAGATTCACAAGAAAGACAAGACAATGTATCAACTTAAAGACGAAAAAGAGCTCCTGGAGGCTGAAATTCAGCGATTTAAGCAAGACTTTGAAACATTGAATAAAGAGCTCGCCGCATGTCAACGGGAGAAAGGGAGCCTGCAAAATGAACTGGCCACTGGACGACAGTCATACTCCGAGGTCGAAAAAGATCGTGAGCGTCTGAAGCAAGAACGAGAAAAACTTCAACACGAATTGAATTCAATGAAGGACAACAACGCCCAGTGGAAAGAAATGTGTGATAAGATCCAGCACGACAAGGAAAGATTGCAACAGGAACTGCTGGCAGCCCAGAGGAACATTTCCAGATACGAGTCGAATCAGGAGAGCGACAAACGGTCCTCACAGCAGGATACCATGGTATTGAGGACCAAGATAAGTACCCTTGAAACTGAAGTTCAGGAACTAAAAAGGAATGATGAGATCTTCAAAACTAAGACGCTGGAGCTTGAGAAGTACAAAGCGGACGTAGGTAAATTAGAAAGAGAGCTTGATGAGGGCGCTAGAAAGCTTGAACGATTCACAAAAGAAAGCGAAATGAAGGAAAGTTTTCTCCAGCAACTGAAGAGAGAAAATATGTCTCTGAAAAGGGAGTTGGACTCTGCCCTTAATGATTCCGGAGAATATTCCACGGGTTATGTTGCCGAATCAAGAGCTTTTGAAGTTGAGATTGAATTACTTCAAAATCAACTTTCGGACACTAATTCGCAGATGAAAGAACTTGAAGAAGACCGCGACTCTTGGCGACAGAAGAACCTGCAGCTTCAAAAGGAAGTTGTCTCACTCGAGGCGAAGAGCTCCGAATTGGAAAGGGCTTTTGGAAGACTACAAGAGCAAGAAAGAAGACTTCACCATGAATTAGAAGGCTGTAAGAACACAATTAATCAGCTTGAAAAAGAGCTTTACATCCATCAGGATAACAAGACCAAACTTGAGAGCGAGTTTGAGAGTTCTGAAGACAAAAGAGACGAGATGTCAAGAGAAATAATGGACGCAAGAAAGAAGCTAGCAGAACTGGAAAACTTGTACAAGGTTACGAAGAACGATAGCGAGTCTAGGAGGGAAGCGGATCGGGTTAAGATTACAAAGCTTGAAAGCCAAGTGGAGAGCTTATCTAAGCAGAAACAACAAATGCAGCAACTGGTGGAAGAGACCAGGGATGCAGCAAGAAAGTATCAAGACGAACTTCACAAAACTGACACAAAACTTCAAGAACTGCAGAGGGACTCTGAAGGATATTACAAAAATATTCACTCTAAAGAAGCACTGAATAAAAGAATTCGCCAGGAAAAAGAAACCATCGAGAAGGAACTCGAGAGTGTTCAAGTCCAGTTGGTGAACACCACTTCCAATGTGGAGTCGTTCGACATGGAGAGGTATGAACTGATGCAGGAAATGCGTCTGGCAAAAGACAAAGTCCAAGAATGGGAGAATGCTTATAAGATACTGCAACAAGAACATGACAGTCTAGAGAAGGAACTGAGAAGCGCTCAAAGGATGGTCAATGAAGTTGAAAATGAGTTTAATAAGACTCAAAAAGATCACCAGAATGAAATCCGTACAAATCATCTTAAGGTCAGCAAGTTCGAGTCACAGGTGCAAGTGGTTCTCAAGCAGAGAGATTCGCTGAAAGAGCAGCTAGAAGAAGTTCGTGACGAGTTAAGAAAAACTAAGGACGAGTACACCCATCTGCAGAAAGAATTTATTCAACACCAGCAGAGATGTGATGTATATAGAAAGGAGCTCTTGACAAAAAGTAATCAGATAGACAAGTTGGAAGATGAGAAAAACGCCATACAGAGGAGGATGGAACAGATGAGAGTGGAGCTCGGGCACAATGAGATGACGGGCCAAGCTGTGAAGCAGAGGAGGGATATGTTAGAAGGAGATTTGCAGTCAGCTAGTGATAAAATAACTCAGCTTGAATATGCTCTGACCTCACTGCGATCAGAAAAAGAAGAGATTCAAAAGGACCTATACCGAGTGACAAGCAAGCTTACCACTGTGGAGGACTCGTACGCTAAGGCTCAGGAGAAAGTGAAAGATCTGGAAATTCAGCTGAAAGCGGCTCGAAAGGTTATAGGTGATCTGGAAGAAGAGCTGTCCTTAATCAAGAACAAAGCATCCCAGCTTGAAGCAGATCACGGGTTCAAGTTTGGACAGATCGACGATTTGGAGGAAAAACTGGATGCAGCTCACAGAAGCTTATCTGAGATAGAATCAGCGTACGAGTGCAGCGAGCGCGAGAAAGAAGATCTTAAACAACAGCTGACACACGCAGAAAGGAAAGTGTCTGAGCTTAGACAAACCATTCAGAGAAACGAAGAAGAAAATGATGATTTGGAGAGACAACTGGACAGCACTCGACACCGAACAACAAAGCTTGAAAGTCAGTTGAGTCAAGCGCAGAAACAAAAGGTGCAGTACAAAGAACAGCTGGAAGATGTCAAGACAAAGCTACTTAAGTGCAAGGATGAGCTAGGAACTGTGCAAAATCAGTTGTATGACTGTCAAAGAAGCTTGGACGTCCTAAGAAAAGATACAGCGAACAAGGACAGCACCATTACAGAGCTACGAGGAAAGTGTTCCTCGTTAGAGTCGACGTTAGGGCAAACAGGTGAAGCGCTCGCGAAGCACCAGACTGAGAATGACCTACTTCAACAAAGTAAACGCGATCTTCAGGAAGAGCTCTTGCAAAACCAAGAAAAGTTCCAGGAACTTGAAGCCATGTATAAGCTTTGTGAACACGAGAAGCAACGACTCGAGGAAGAGATTCACTCGTTTTACAAGAGACTTGCAGAACTGCAAGGTTCCTATCAAACGTGTGAACACGACAAAATGGACGCACAGCGCCAGGTTATGGTTCTGGAACAGAAAGTGAACAAACTAGAGATCGTTTTAGAACAGACACAAAGGGAGAAAGCGAGCCTAGAGTATCACTCTGGAGATCTGAACATTTCAAATAAAAAGGCCGTTGAGGAATTGGCAGTGGTCAAAGTGCGCTTGGAAGAGAACCAGAAGTCATTCAGCGAGTTTTCAAGCGAGTTGTTTGAGAAAGAAAGGGTTATCGAGGAGTACAAGATTAAAATAACTACACTTACGACTGAAAATGATTATCTGAACTCGGAGGTAACAAAGAAGAAGGAACAATTGTGGCATCTGGAGAACGACAGACGAAAGTTGCAGGAAAAGTGGAGGGAAACAAGCGACGAGGTAATAAGGATGAAGCCATTGTGGGAGACTGCGCAACGCAAAAAGGAACAGATCGAAACAGAACTGCAAGCAAATCGAAAGAAGGTGGCAACATTGGAATCTATTTTGAAGAAGAATGAAGAACGAACAACGCATACTGACAAGGAACTTAACACGTGTAAAAACAAGATATCAGACCTCGAGACCGAACTGAATTCTTTACGAAGAAAGGTCTCCGTAATGGAGTCACATTATGAAGAGGCAAGAAAAGAACTGGACGACGTAAGAGAAGAGTTACGGGGAGCGCAGGAGAAAAACACAAGCTATTCCATTCAGCTTGATTCCGCACAAAGCGAGCAGCTGGATCTCAAACAACAGATAGCAGTCTTGGAGAAAAACGCCGCAGAACACGAAGAAGAAATCGTAAGCCTTCGAGGAAAGAAGGAGTCTTTAGAAGAGGACCTTTTCACTGTGCGCAACAAACTGACACAGATGGAGTCGACAATTAACGCCCTTGAAACCCAGAGGACGAATTTGAAGGAGCAGCTTAGTGATTCAAGGGACAAGAACGTTGACCTAAAAGAGGAAAATATGAAAATTGCGAGCCAGCTGAAAGAGCAACAAGGAGTTGCTGAGTCGTTGAAAAAGGCCGTTGTGAAGAAAGAGAAAACAATTGAGGAATTGAACGAAAGGACTGCTGAATTGGTAACGGAGTTAGAAACACTTCGACAAGAAGGAATGACGATAAAAGTCTCGTGCGAGAGTCTGCAAGGTGCCCAAGAGGACTTGAGTTTCAAATTGATGGAATACGAGAGTAAGGAGGAAAGGACACAGAACGACCTTCAAGAACTTCGTGATTCACGGGATGAGATGGAGCGAGAATTGAACATTGCCGTGCAAAAGAATTTGGAGCAAGAGAATCGGATGAAGAGTTTACAGCGAGAAAAGGACAGACTTCGGTCGAGTTTGGACGAAACTGTAAGAAAGCTAACCAGAGAGTCTGAAGACGGGTCGAGAGCGCAGAAAGAACTGCAAGAAAACCAGAGGATCATCGAGCAACTTACAAAGGAAAACCGAGCGATGGATTCTCAAATTGAGGAACTCCGAGCTGTGAAAACAGCGGTAGAAAACGAACTGGCTGACATTCGGTCGGACTACGAAGAAAGTAAGTCAAAGAACGAAGCAATAGAGAAAGATATCAAAAATTCAGATGATGAACTTAAGCGGTCCAAAGATGATATCTCACGATTACAGGACTTGGTTGATGACTTAGAGAAGGGGAAATACGCCTTAGAAAAAGACTTGCAGCAATTCAATTCGAAATGTTTGGACTTCGAAAGTTTGCTCGTTAAATCTACTCAGGCCGAAAGCGATTTAAAGCATGAGCTCCAAAGTTCCAGCAACAAGATCTTCGCATTGGAATCGGAATGCAAATTGACAAAGCAACAAAGCAATGAAACCAAACGTGAAAACGAAATTCTAGTAAAGAAAGTGCGAGATCTTGATGAACTATTTAAGAAGAGTGACAGAGAAAGAAAGGAAGCTAGGCAAGAATTGATTTTAACACAGAGCAAGTTGGCAGACCTGGAGTACAAGTACGGTTACGAGTACAATGAACGTAGCTCACTCAATGTTCAACTAGAAGATACCAATAATCAAGTTTCTGCAGCTTTAGACAAAGCTCTTAATTTAGAACAGAAAGTCGCAGAGCAGAAGATTCTTCTTGACATGGCAAACAAGGAAGTTGGCGACAAAGAAGAAGTTATCCGACAGCTGAAGAACAGCAAAATGTTTCTTGAAGGGCAAAGAGATAATCTGAAACAGAATGCTGTGTATGGAAAGGAAGAAGTCGAACGTCTGCAGCAAGAGATCAGTCGATTTCAACGCGAAAACTTTCAACTGCACAAAAAGACAACTGAACTGGAGTCAAAGCTTCGAAAAACTGTTGCAGAGAAAGACCGAGCTCGAGACGAAGCAAGTACATGTAAAGATGATATCTTTACACTGAAAAACCAACTGGATGAGTCGCAAGAAGCCAAAGAGGATCTTGAACATCAGCTTGAGGAGTACAAGCAAGCCGCACTGAACTACAAAAATAGTTTCGTGACATATCAGAGACAGGTAACCGAGCTGACCGGCCAGTGTGACGTGTTTAAGGAGACGCTAGACGCAAGAGAAGGATCGATTGGGCAGTTAAAAGAAGCTAAGCGAATATTCGAAGACGAAATGGAACGTCTTCAGAACGCTCTCAAAGAGAAAGAAAGAGAGAATGATTCGTTGATGACCAAAAGAAAGGAGCTGGAATCCAGCCTAAGCTCTGCGTTAATGCAGTTAGCCGAGGCAGAGGGCTCCTTGAAGGTGAGCAAAGAAAATATTAAAAGATTGGAATGCGACTCGGATTCTCTGAGGAGTAAAGTTAGTGACATGGAAAATAAGATGGTGGATCTGGAACAGAGGGAAAAGGATGCTCAGCGAAACAATATAGTTTTAAAGTCACAAATTGCAAGCCTGGAATCTGGTTACCAGACCAGTCAAGAGGATCGTGGTGACCTTGAGCGTGAAGTCCAGGCCCTCCAGGCCGAGCTGGAAAACACGAGGACAACACGTGAAGAAGATCGCGAAGAACTCGTAAATTTGAGATCCGAGGCTCAGGCGAGCAGGAATAAAGTTTACACCCTGGAAACACAACTTCAGCGAATTGAAAAGATCAAGGACAGTTTGGAGCAACAGGTGAACTTATTTACATCAAAAAGCAGCGACAATAACAGTGAACTTATTCGTCTTCAACGTAAAGTACAGGAACAAGATCTGCTTCTGGAGTCTCACAGCAGAGACTTTGCAAACAAGGACGAAACGATTGAGATGTTCAAAGCAGAGAACAAGACTTTGAAAGCGGATGTCAGTAGTCTGCAAGAGGAAAATGTCAAGATCAAGTCAAGTATAGATATTCTTCAACAACGAAAAGATGCAGCTGACAGTGAGTTGTTCGATGCATTGAAGCAAGGTTCGGAGTTTGAGCTTCGTCTTGTTGCAGCTCAAGAAGAGAATGAGGAGTTAAACAAAGAACTAGCGGAAAAGCAAGAGAAGGCTACCAATCTTCAAGAGGAATTATATCGAGCACTGAAGGACTTGGCGAGTCTAAGACACGAGCTGGAAGACACACAGTCTCGAGCAACAAAGAGTAAAGAAGACGTTGCTGAGTTGCAAAGGCAGCTGAATGAGAAAGAAGCCAGTTTTGAAACGTGCAGAAGTAGCAGCGAGGATAAAGACAACAAACTTGGTTCTTTACAGTTGGAAGTAAGTACATTGGATCTAGAATTGAAGTCTTTGGCAGAGGATCTGTCCAACGAGAAGGAAAAATACCACCATGCTCAAGACGAAATAAGGAAACTGCAAACAGAGTTAGATATTCGAGAAGCAAGTGTAACAGACTTGGAGGAAACCGTTCAACGTCTCAAAAATGAAAACGAGAATTTAAGGAAAGATTTGTTATCTTCCAAAGAAATCGAGGCGGATATTAAAGAAAGGTATCAGGCCGTACAACGGGAGCAGGAAAGCCAACAACTTGAGCTTGCAACACTGCAGCAGAAACTCATATACGTGGAAGCAAGGTATAGTAGTGTGGCTGAAGATAAAGATAAGCTGAAGGAGGAATGCATCGCACTCAAACGAGATACCTCGGAGATGAAGATTGTCCTAGATGGTGTGCAGCGAGAGAAAAATAAAATTGAAGGCGAGTTAACAGTTGTGAAGCAGCAGAGTACAGACTTGCAAAGCAGGATAACTAACATTCTTCGGGAGAAAGACAAATCTACTGAGGAAGTTTCGTCAGTGAACAACTCTTTCGCCACTTTACAAGTGGATTATAAGATGATTTTGTCTCAAAAGGAAGAAAAGGACAAGGAAATAATCGATCTTAATAACAAACTGTCCAAAACCGAGCTTGAATATCGAGACTGCGACAAAAGAAAAGCCTCTTTGCAAGGAGAAGTCAACGGCCTGCAGAGGAAAGTGGACGAGTTGGAGCACACGGTGGCATATCTTGAACAGAAAGACAAGGAACTTCAAACAGAATTCATCGATTCCCACAAGAAAATAACAGCTCTCGATCAAGAGCTGATTGTAGCTAAGAACAAGATCACAAGATTGGAAGCCTTCAGTGGCGTCACAGAGGGAAAGGTAAAGGTCCTCAACGATGAACTTTTCAATGCGGAACAGAAAGTCTCACAACTGGAAATAGCCTTGAGTGCAAGTCTTGAGAAGGAGTCTCAACAACAGAAAGATCTTCTGGATGCTTACAAGAAAGCAACCGACTTTGAGGTCGCTTACCAGACAAGTCAGTCTGTGAAGAACCAATTGCAACAAGACATTAACACGTATAAGAATAAGTTAACGACAAGTGATCGTAAACTACAAAAGGAGATTAAGGAAAAAACTCAACTGGAAGGCCAATTACAGGAAGCAAAGCTCAAGATTGACAATCTCAAGTCTGAGTTGACGAGACATCAGAGGAAGTTAACAGAACAGCAACAGCAAAGCGACACTAAACACAGGGACAATGAAAGTAAAACAGCTGTCATCGAGACACTTCAGTCGTCCAAGAAGAGTCTCGAAACCGAAGTTGAAAATTTGAGAAGGGATCTCGCAAGTGCGAAGTTTAACATGGAGAAACTTGGACACGAAAACAAAGACTTGAAGCATCAGTTGGAAGAAAGTCGAGAGCGCCTGGCATATGTAGAGTCAGCTGCTGAGCTAAACACACTCGAATGCGACAGATTAAAGAGCGAAATATTGCAGCTCGAGACCTCGTATCAGGAATCACAGCTGATCTGTGAGATGCTACGGAACGAAAAAGAAGGCCTAAATTCTCAACTTCTGCAGGCTGCAACTCCTGACATGGATTTTGGACCTGTAGAGGACTCTGTAAAGAAAGAAAAAGATGAGATGGAAAGCCAGCTATCCAAAGTCAAAAAGGAATTGGATGCCTTGAAATCTGCACACGAAGATATGACCACAGGAAAAGCTAAGGCCGAAGAACACCTTTCTGCGGTGACGAGAGAACGTACTGAGCTCCAAGCGGAGAACCAAACAGTTCGTCTCGATAATACTAGAAAAACCTTTGAGCTTGAAAGTTCCAAAAAGAGGCTGAGTGAGTTAGAGGTGTCTTACGAACAGGTTAAACTGGCAAAGGAAAGTCTACGAGAAGAAGCCAGTGATGCGGAGAGGAAGCTGGTTTCCCTTGAGGCAAGGTACGAACTGTGTGAAAGTCAAAAAAATGATTCAAACAGGGAAGTGTTAAATATGGAAAAGAAACTTGCACTGCTTGAGTGTTCATATAACAGAATTCGTGAAAGAGAGATAGATCTGGAACGGGAAATTCTTGAATCTCACAAGAGAGTCACGGAGTTGGAATATGATCTTCAAGCAAAGAAAGAGCTTTTGGACGAGGCACAAAACGCTGTGCGAGACTTGGAAGAAAAGAATGATGACTTACAAGTGGAAATTCTTGACACTCAGGGAAAGGTCAATGAGTTGGAAGCAACTTGTGAAAGTTGGGAGGAAAAGGCAAACAGCTGGGAAGAAGAAGCAAAGGCAGCTGAACAGCGAATGAAGAACGCGGAAGAGGTTCACAAATTTGGACAACTTGAGATGTCGGAACAACAGAATGAACTTGCGGCCCTGAGAGACAATATCACAACTTTGGAGCGAGAACTCAACAGCAGTAAGAGGGAAAAGGATGAATTGCTTTCCCAAATGGATGATTTGAGGAACACGAGTTTCTCTGATCGTGATGATGTCAACAGCTTGAAGAAACAACTAAAGGAATTGGAAAGGAAGGTTTCTGAAGCAAGCCAAGAAGCTGAAGATAAAGCGGCCGCTTGGGACGACAGTCAGAGACAAAAGTCACTTCTCACGGATGAAGTGGACACTCTGAAGAGGGAACTGTTTGAGAAGGAAAGATCTCACGAGGATATTACTAGAGAAAAAGACAGAATCAAGCATGAACTGGAGATGCTTCAAGATGAACTGGAAGAACACAAGAGAAAGTTAAAAACAAGTGAAGAAGAGAAGGAAAAGGTGCGAAATGAAATGATATCAACGCATAATCTTGTCTGCGCATTGCAAGATAACAATCAAACAAATGAAGTTCAAAATGGAATGCTAGAACAGGAGCTTGAGTATTTGAGAAAGAAAGTTTCTGATACGGAACTGGAATTACAAACGTACAAGGAAAAAAGTGATATTTTGAAACAAGATCTTCGCAGTTTCCAAGATGGTAGTTTCTCAAGTAGACTGGATCGAGAATCCACCCAAGAGGAGGTTAGGCTTCTAAGGAATGAACTTCAAACCAATACCGAAAAATATCAAGAGCTTGAAAGGTTTTGCAAAGATAGCGAAGACGAGAAATTGAGGCTTCAGAAGGAGCTGTTTGACACACATAAGAGAGCTTCAGAAATGGTCATAGCACACCAGTATTGTCACCAAGAGAAAACCGCATTGCAAGACGAAATCTCTTCTCTGAAACAAAGGCTGAGGGACCTGGAGGACAGGCAGGATGACAGCAAAGACAAAGCAGACGATCTTCAGGACGACCTCTTGGATTTGCACAGGAAACTGAGCAGAGCAGAAACCATGTACGAACAATCTCAGGAAGACAACAACAGACTGAAATCAGAGTTGGAAGAAGCCGAGAAGAAGATTCGAGCTCTTGAAGATGAACTGCTCAGCGCTCGTCGTGAAATTACACAACTTAAAAATAACAGTGACGAGAACGACCGACTGCACAGATTACTGGATGACAAAACCAGGGAAGTAGATTATTTACAAGGGCAGTTGGAAGACCGTAGCAATAGCTCTACACTAGAGAAGAATCGTTTGCGAGATGAACTGGAGGAAGCCCTGGAGAGGCTACACAAAAGCGAAGCCGAGTTATCAGCGAAAACGTTCGAGTACGATCGCGCTGATGACGAACATCAACGAATAGTGTTCGAGAAAGAGACTCTGATTAGTGAACTAAACGGTCAAATTACATCTCTTAACTTTGAGATCTCCACTCTGAAAAGAGAGTTAGCGTACAGCAGTGATGACAAGGAGAGTTGGGCCGAAGAACGAAAGAATTACAGAGAAGAACTTTTCAACTTAGGAAAAGATAAATCACGGGCTGAAGAAGAGCTTCGCCTTCTCAAAGATGATTATGAAAATACCAATGAAAGGTTAGCACTTGTGAAAAAGGAGAAAGATTACTACGAAGAAGAGAACGGAAGTATCAAGGAAGAACTGAGAGCGGTAAATCTCGAGATTGAGAAGTTGAAGCGGGAATTGTCCATGAGCAAATATGAATACGATTCATTTGAGAGTGAAAAGAGCAGCCTTAAGGAAGAGATTAATGCAGTAAAATTAAGCAAGTCAGAACTTCAAGAGGAACTATGGCGAGTTAAATTAGAGTTGGAGAAATTACAAGGAGAGTTAGGATTAAGAGGGAGAGAGCGCGAGTCTTGGGAAAAGGAGAGATTGAATTTACAAGAAGAAATCAGAACTTTCAGGATTGAAAAACTCAACCTTGCAGGAGAGAACAGGGAACTTACTCGAGAAAATGAAAGGCTCAAGGCTGAAATAGCTTTAAAAGATGAGGTCACCGATGATGCAGGAAAGGTAAGGAGGGAAAAAGAAGAGATTTACTACGAATACACAGTAATAAAGGAGAAGTACACCAGGATTGAGGAGGAACACAGGATCGTCGTGATCGAGAAACAAAAATTGGTTCAGGGGAAACAGAATCTGGAGTTTGACCTGGATGATTGTCGAAGCAAGCTACGAAGGATCGAGGACTCCAACAGACACTCTGAGGACGAGAAGCGGCGGTTAGAGTATGAATTGAGAATAGCTAAAGAACGACTCTTGATCGTCGAGCGCGAGTTCGATTCCAGAGCAATAGAAAAAGAGAAGATCTCTCAGGAAATAAGCAGCACAAGAATTGAACTCAGGAAAGTCGAAAGCGATCTGCAAAATGCTTTGAGGAAACTGAATGACGCGAACAATGACGTCACGGCAAAGCAGACTCGTCTCGAGAGACTGGAGCGGGAACTTGAAGATCAGAGACGGGAGTGTAGGTCACTTGACCTGGATAGAGAGCGCAAGGCTAGTCAGATTAGTAACTTGCAGAAAAGGATTGAAGAACTGGAGAGCGAGATTCAGAGTTTACAAGATGATCTGATACTCAGTCACAGAGCGTATGAGCAGTGCAAGAAGCTACTGGAAGAAACAGAGCTGTCAGATCACTCGGACGAGAAAACGGAAACGTCGACGCTTCGTGTAGACGTCACGGAAAGACCTCAACAAGTAACGACACTGGATATAGATGTCAAACCACAAGTCACCACATTGGATATCAATGTGAGACCACAGACGACAATTGAGTACAGTTTTTCACCACAGACTACTTCAACAGTATTCGACTTGACTTCACAGAGGTCACAAGCCACCGACTACAGTTTCACCCAACAGAATACTGCAACAGAATACGACCTTCATGTAAGACCACGTGAAACATCCGACTACAGCTACACTCCACAGACCACTGCAACTGAATTTGAAGTAACCCCCCAAACAACCACTCTCGATATTGACGTACCGGACCGTCATGAAACTACAGAACTGGAAATTAATATCGAAAGAGAATCCCCGCGTCCTCCCATTGGATCATGGAGAACTGGAAATACGTCATCTTTCCAGGTGTATAGAGACCGGAAGTATAGTCCAGTGCAGTTTGCTCTTGAGGAAGAGGAAAATGGAGAATATGAGATAGCGCAGATTGAAAGTAGAAGTTCGAGAAGAAGATGGAAGTATTAAAATGCTCTTGGCAATGAATATCATTGATCTAACTTCCATTTAAAGTGCCATGACTAATCGCTACATGTAATTAATACGCTATTTGCTCAATGTGTGCTTGCAATGACTCGTGGCTGAAAAGACTGGGATGTTTGAGGTCATTGTAAACATAATTTTGAAACATTTCTCAGTCTGCTTTATAAAAGACGTGAATTTTCTTTTCGTTTCAAAAGCCTTCAGGAAGGGAAAAAATGGTCCCAAGAAACTCCATCACATTTGAGTTTGCACTGACGAAATATCTTACTTGCACAGTCACGGAGTAGGTGATAAGTGACTTGAATTAACAAAACGGTTACGATGAGACTTTTTTGAACTTCAGTAGAAACTATAGAATTGATCCCTATCATTAACGAAAGCTTGACTGTTTTTGTTGCAGCAAATATTATAATTACATGTTTGGGAATTATTTTAATTGTATCGATTCAAAAATGCGAGTAATATAGATAGAAATGAAATTATATTTATCAGTTTGGTACGAGAATAATGCAATTACTTATTATCAAGACACAGCTTTCTGCGTCTAACCTCTTCCAGTGAAGTTGTCACTGCATTTTCCACAATAGTCCGTTTTGGACAGAACTCATAAATATGTTAAATATAGTTGAAAAGAGCATATTTTCTACTGGAAAATCTTGAAATCGGTGCAGAAATAATCTTAAAATCGGCATTGACTTATAATTTAGTAAACACTTTTGTCAAAAGACACCACAAAGCTTTCAATTTATACTACGAGCTTTTTGTGGTATTGTAACTCGCTTTAAAATAGAGATTTTTAGGCTACACTGTATTATAATAGATTACAGTTTTGTTATTTATATATTTATAATATGTCCATGTCTTATAAAGGGATTAATATGAAACAGACTGATAGTCTTTATCTCTAAAGCGTTAGTTACGCATTTAGCATTTCATAGAGAAGTTGTTGCAGTTCCATTGAAATTTTTACAATATTTTGTATCACGTAAGACTCTTATCTTCGCAGGAAAATTTAAATATACATAAACATATCTTGAAATTGTTCGGCTCTTCTTTGAAAAGCATTGCAATAAATGGATTTCTCGACGAACAAAATTTTGGCGGATTTTTTTTTCATATGATCCCAAACAACCTCACAGCCTCTTCTCCATTCCTGACTTTTCGAGATACGCGGTAGTTTAACGGTTAGTGTGTTAATCAGTCATTTTTTTCGTGCCTGACTTGTGTCTCTTTGTTCTTGGACAAAACAATTTATTTCCCAACAAAAACAGTTAGTGGTACTTTTACGACAACCTTACAAATTCTTGTGTGGGTGAGGTTAGCGCGCTGGGCTGCGGATCGAGCGGGTCGGCTTCGCGTCGCGTTGCGTTGCGTTGTGTGCCTCTCTCCACCCAGGAGTATAAATGGGAACCGGTGACTTGGGGTACCCTGCGATGGACTAGCATCTCATCCAGGGGGAGTAGAAATACATCTAGTCAGTTCAAGTTTCGTCACCTTGCCCGACGCAGACTTGAACTTTGAAAAGCAAAAGCACGGGAACGTCTACATACGAGCCAAGCGACCAATCAGCCCGGAGCTTATCCCAGCTTCTGTACTTAGTTTCTACTCTCCCTCCTCCCCTGGATAGGACGCTGTCCATCGCAGGGTTACCCCTTTCCCCAGCATTACATTTGCCGGTCCCCATCGACCAGACCAAAAGGAAAAAAGTCTTTTCGAGGGAAGTATCAATTTTGATCAGACCATTTTGTCGCGGGGAACAGCATTTCTCTTACCCACTTTGTCCAACAATTCAGGCTAAATATTTACATTGAACTGGGACAAGTCGCAATGCAAAATAAATGAAAATTTGAATAATAAACCAATCACACGAATCGATTTTTCCAGCACCACTTCTTTTTGCTGGGCCAAGACCCATATAAGATCTTTCTTCAAAGAAAGGTGCATGACTTTGTTAAAGCAATCTGAAATGAAAGGAATGTAAATGACGCGCTTTTTGGGAAGTATCGCTGAGTAATAAGTGATCATAGAAATGCATTTCCCTGCCACTGTCCGTTGCTGTTGTGGTTTTAAAAGCTGAAATAATTTTACAATTCAACCGCAAAGAAATGCAGCGGTTGAAAAGTAAAAGAGAAAAAACTATTTACATTGGGGTTGGCAAACAGGGAGGAAGTTTTTTACCAAGTTTCTCTTATTTATGTATTAACCTTGAACTCTTTATTAATTTTGTATTTTTTTTTTTCTCACCCAACTTTCATAGATCCGCAAAAATTCTTAATTTGGAATGTGTACCTCTATACTGAATTTTAACATGTATAAACCATGACACCGATAAACACAGCTCCATAATTATGTCACACGGGTGTAATTATTTTGTCCTTGCGATGTTTTATGCAGATCGACTTATCTCCCCATGGAAAAAAAATATTTGTCACGAAGCCTCCTATTCAGCAAACCTTGAGCAAAATGAAATTTGTCGGCATTACGAAAACACTTTTAGTTATGCAATAGAATTGAATGCTGACTAATAAGGCATTTCGTTTAGAACAATGTTTCGAAGGACTGAAGGCTGAGTAGATATAGCAATGAGAAATGAAAGCAAAACGCAAGTAACCTATTTTTAGTGTTTCGCTGCGTTAAATTTATGTTAATGTCTTATTCTGAGAGAGACAAGAGCCGGCCTCTCAGAAATGCCAAAACAAACAGACATGATACATTTTAATTTCTGAAGGCGGATTCAATTACCGTATATTTGTAAAAAAACCCTACTCAATTGCAATTGTAGAAATTGAATAAAACTAGAATAGAACAGAACCTATCGAAAAAGTGCCCAAATGTGATCATAAAAATCCGGACTGTTGTGTTTTTGTGTATGAATATTGTTTCAGTTTACAGCCTCTTCCTGTGTGAAGTGTTTAAGTGAAAACAGTTCCGCAAACCCCTTCTACAGTCATCCATTTGTGTAGAAATTATTGGATCAATATTACAGGTATGATGTACAAAAGCAATATCAAAACTGACAAGGAAAATTATCGAATATATCGCTGTGATTTTCGGGCTTTCGATGTTCAATACAACGAATATTAGTTTTTATAAAATGAAATTAGCTCAGTTCGGTTTTGTAAACCAAATGACAAACGCAGTTCCGAATATCCAGCTATCGTAAGTTGAAACCAGCCAATCACATGCCGCGAAAGAAAATCGGTTTCCATAGTTACCGAACCTGACATGAACACCTGTCGTAAATTTAAGAACTGGCGAATCACAAAGAGAGGAATGAAAACGGAAAAAAACAACAACTGGCTTTTTGCATAATAAATATGAGTCGCTCTTTCGCAGATTAAATGGTCTTTTACAGCAAGCCACCAAACGATATATTTATTAAATTACGGTTTTGCCAACTCGGGAACTCGAATGAAAACTACTTTTGAGTGACGTCGATATTTTCCGTGGAGGAAGTATGGATGGCAAACTCGTCTTGTATCGACGGTGGTAAAAGACCGTCTGTATATTTCTCCGGTTAATAATTATAGTATTAGACTATTGCGGTGCTGTGTATTTTGCATCACGCATAAAAATATCTTTTTGTTACGTTGAATGCAAAGCCGGGAGAGGATTGCTAAAGCCGTATTCTAAGCAAGGTCGAGATGGTAGTACAAGCCTTGGTGGAAAAGATAAAAGTCATAAAGGAAAGTGCTTAATTATACGATGAATCTTAATGCAGAGTGAATGGATTGTATTTGTGTCTCCGTGAAGTCGTGTTGGACCGCTTGAAACAGCAAAAAAGCGGCATCATCGATACTAGAATTTTCTTGCTCAATTGAACATGGCGAATTATACACGGGACAAAGAACATATCCACAAACAACTTGCGCTAGCGAAAGAGACGCTCGTCAAATTAAGGGCGCTAACTGATTCGACGAATACAGAAAGTTTCAACGGACAGAATGGCGATTTCTCGGCGATGAACGGCGTCAATGAATGGGAAAACTATGGCGATGACAAGCATGATAGCGATGAAGGAGGGAGTTCTGGATTGGGAATTGACTCGCCGAGTTTCGACCATTATGCACATGAAACTACATATTTTTTAAATGATAAATCGGCGGCGGCGCGTGATAGTCTAGCTAGAGTGCTAGGAGTGCAGGTGTCGAAATTAGAGGATGATTTGAAAATGTCTTTGTTGGCGTACTTTGAACAAATGGAAACTCAGAAGGAGGAATTAATCTCCAGCTTCGAAACAATGCACGCGCAGCTCCTAAAACATCAAGAAATTTGTCAGCAACATCGCAAAGAAGAAGCGGAAAGAGATGCTCTTATGGAACGACTGAAAGCTGCTAAACAAACCTTAGAAATGGATGTCGAAACATTGAAACGTGAAAATCTACAACTGAAGTCAGCAAGTCGTACACGTGAAAATGGAATACGCGGTTATAGAATATCCCCAGGTTACGTTGAACCAGACGAACTGAGCGAAACGTTGATGAAGGAGAACTCACGTCTGAGAGAAAAGCTTCGTAAATTCGAGACAACTGAGTACGCTAGATTGGAGAGAAAAGTTGCTCTACAGGAAAAGCTTTGTGAGTCTTACAACAAAGACATGGCATCTAAAGACAAATTACTGAAACGCTTGCAAGCTGAAAACCAAGGTTTGCACGAAGACGTTAAAAATCTGCAAGACGAAGTGCTGAGAGTGAATGCAAATCGACTGAATGCAGAGCAGGGAAAAACAAGACTTCAACAAGAGCTGCAGTTTAGCGAAGAGCAAATAAACACTCTCAGAGAAAAGTTGAATAGTTCTGCCGAGGAAGGTAGATATTTACAAAGGTGCATTAGCGATGCAAATTTCAAAGCAAATATTTCTGGTGACAACTTGTCCGAATTGGAAAAAGAAATTTTGGCATTGCGTGGGAAATGCGAAAGTTACAGAGATAAATTGAATGACAAAGAACGATTTTTGGCGTCTGTTACTAAAGAGCACCAAGGTTTAATCAAAACAGTGGAAGCCATGAAAAGGGAGCTTGCTGCCGTGAGAGGCGAGGAGCGCTCACTAAAGGTTGAGAACGAAAGGTTACAGAAAGAAAATGCTGACAGGGAGATTGATCGGTTGAGCTCAGAAACAACAAGTGAAGCTCACAGCGGAAAGATTTCCAAAATGAAACAACAACTGCAAGAGTTACAGGGCAAGGTTGATGAATTGGAGAGACAGCGTAAACAACATGATGACAGAGAAACCGAGTTGAACCAGGAAGTGCTTGCGAACCTCGAGAAATACACGAGAATGGAGCAGCAATTGTACCTCGCCAAGAAAGAACTCGCTCAAGTTCGAGGGTTTTACGATACCAGTAAAGAGAACAAGACGGATTTGCAGGCGGAAGTGGACGATTCAAAAGCAAGGATTGCGTCTTTAGAGAGACGATTACAAGCGAAACAACTGGAAGGTGAAGATGAACATCAAATGAATGATGTTATAAAAAATAACCAAGAATTAAACGAAGAAAATGCGAGACTGAAGGACGATTTCCAAACCTGCAAAACCGAGATTGAGGAATTGGAGGAAGCTCTACAAAGTGCTCGCGAGCAAAATTCTTTGCAAAGAATGAGGTTGGATGCTCATGAAACGCTCATGAAAAGAAAAGATGACAGAATAAAAGAACTGCAAAATGAGCTGCTGGAACTTCACGATCAAATGAACACTTTAACTGATGAAATTCTGAAGAAAAACAGAGAGATAGAGGGTTTACGAATGGCAAAGATGTTACTCGACCAAGAACTGGACTTGTTAAAATCTGGAAAGCTGTCCGCTAGATCACTTAACAGAGAAGGTGTTACAAAGGATGGGTTTGCATTTCATCACACAGCAGACCCAGCAAGCCCAGACAGTGGGTTCTCTGATATGGAACGAGAAAAGGATATTGACAGACTGAGAAGAGAAATTCTCTCGCAGGGCAAATTTCACCCTAGACAGTCCGTGCTACACGAGGAAAATACACCACTGAACGAAGAAGACAAAACCAATGTGGATCTTGTCCTGCAAACTCGCAGACTTAAGGAAACCGAGAAGAGGTTAGCAGATCTTATTGCTCAGAACGAAGACCTTAAAGATCGGGAACAAGAAGCCAGGAGTTTACAACTGCAAATGGACAAGGAGCTGCGTAAAGTAATTGAAGAAAACAAAGAGTTGAAAGAAAGGGAAAACATGCTCGCACAGGCCTTGGAAGAACAGCAAAATATTCCATCACAGGATAAAATCAGAGAATTCATTGCACCTCAGATAGAGGAAGAGATTTCGCGTTTTGTTGATGAGCCGGTAGAAACATCAATCTTGGAGCCCATTCTGGAAGCAAGTCCAGAAAACAGTTTAATATCATTGGAAAACGAACCGCAAGAGAGTCTGATCGATTTCAACGATGGGCTGGATGGTCCAACTACTCAACCTCCTCGCGAAAAGACCCATCAGCTTCAAAACAGAACTCAAGAACTGGAAGGAAAACTTCACGATTATGAGACGAGTTTGACAAAGATGGCCGCAGAGAAAGAACAGCTGTTATCAGAGCTAGAACAAGCTCAAGAAAACCTCCAAGAGATCGAAAAGGAGTGTAAAACAGTTCAGGAACACAAAGAAGAACTTCAACAAATAATGCAAGAAGAATTGTCTGCAAAGGATGAAGAGGTTGCTAAGCTACAGAAGGAGCTGTCGGTGTTATGCGAGGAAAAAGAAGATCTAAAAGCGTTTGTTGACAGCTCCAAGGAGGCAAGTTCTCAAGCTGAAGATCAGTTGCTTAGAGCTCAGAATTTAATTTTGGATTATGAAAGACAACAGGAACTTTCACGCAACAAAGAAAAATCTTTACAAGAGCTTTTGAGTCAATCTGAAGAAACCAATGCAAATTTGCAAGTTCAGTTAGGTAAGGCAGAGCAGCAATGTAACAATGCGGAACAAGATGCCAAAGATCTGCAGGAGCAGATACTACATGTGCAACAAGGTTCTGAAGAACTGGAACGAGAGGTCCAAGAACTCAGAGAAAAAGTTGCACAGGAGCAAGAAAAACAGAATGAACTTTGTGAGCGTTTAGAAAAAAGTTGCCACGCAGAAGAGCAGTTGCTAAAAGCTCAAGATGTTATTCGAAACTTAGAACGACAGCAAGGAATTTCGCACGATAGAGAGAAATCTTTGCAAGAACATCTGAACCAATCAGAACAGAATAATGCTAATTTGCAGGTTCGGATAGGTGAAACAGACCGAGATTATCTCAATATCCAACAAGAAGCTAAAGGTTTAAAACAACAAATACGACTTGCCCAACAAGGATCTGAGGAATTGGAACAAGAAGTCAAAGATTTAAGGGAAAAAATTGCCCGGGAAGAGGAAAAACTGGAGAAAGCATCTGAAAATTTGAAAGACCTGCAGACAGAAAATGAAGAGTTACGACAACAACTTGAAGATGCTAACACTAATTTAGAAAATTCTTTGCAAGAGCACAGACGCACGGTTTTGGAGCTACAGGAAGATATCCGAGAGAAAGACAATCACATCGAACAGCTTCAAGCAGAGTTGACTCTCGCCGAACAACGCCACGCTGAAATTAAGTCCCTATCGAGTAATAACCAAACTGAGATTTCAGATCTTCAGGCTGAACTCATAGAGACCAAGGAACAATTTTACACAGTATCACAAGAAAAGACACGATTGACACACAGTCATAGAGATCTAGAGCAAACTGTCGCTGAAAATGAAGAGAAGATATTGGCTTTGGAATTAGAGAAAAGCGAAGGCAAAAAGATTATTTCTGAGCAAGAAAAGAAAGTGGAAGAGCTGGTTGACAAGCTTGAGGACTTCGAAAACGAGAACAGTAAATTACGCAAAGAAAAGGACCACTTCAAGGTGAGTTTGGAAGAGGCATCAAAGACCCAACAAGAAATGGAGAAGTTACTGGAGGAATCTCATGACGAAGCAAAAGCTCTTGAACAACAATTATCAGCAGCGCATGAGAGCATTACAGATTTAGAGACAGCGTTCGAGAGAGGCGAAGATAAAAATTCGCAAATGCAAGAAAACTTGCGCGACGCCAAAGAAAGAATTACGAAACTTGAAACACAACTAGAGCAATCCCAGAAAGAGTGCCGCGCATTAGAGAAAGATTGCCACGAAGCAGAAAGGGAGTTTGAGAAAGCTCAAACATCTTTGGATTCCTGTCAGGAAAAGATTGCAGGTTTAGAGAAGAAACTGCGAGCAGCAGAAAAAACTATTTCAGACTTAGAAATGGCGAGAGACAACGGACTATCAAACGAACAGCTGCTGCAACAAAGGTTTGCAAATGCGCGAGAGAAAGTTGACAAAACGGAGACGGAGAACAGTGAATTGAAAGAAAAGCTTACGAGGATGGAAAGGAAGTTGGGAGATTCAGTTTCCAAACAAGAAGCGCTTGAAGACAAAAGAGAAGAGCTTGAGAAGATCAACAATGACATTTGTCATGAATTGGAGTACGAACGTGAAAGACGACTGGCCCTCAAGCAAAAGCTAGAAGCTAAAGACAGGGAAAATGATGTTATTCAAAGAAAAGTTCAGCTACTGGAAAAAAATAAAGCAGAAAACGAAGATATTCAGCACAAAGATATGGAGGAAAAAACAAAGCTGAGAGACGAATTATCACGCACTAAGAAAACGCTGTCAGAGTTGGAGGCAACTAGGGAGAATCAAGAAGAAAATATTACCGAGATGGAAGATTTATTGAGAGAGACGCGGGCAAAAATTGGAACGCTCGAACAAAAGCTAGAGGATTCAACAAGAGACAACGCCGACCTGCATAGCCAGCTGGAAGAACTTAACAGAAAGTTGAAATACACAAAGGAGGAGAATGTAGAGCTCGAGAAAAGATTGCAAAAGCAAAAAGAGATTAGTGATGAATTCCGAAATAATCTAGCCGAGCGAGAAGAGAGCGCCTTGAATTCAAACTACAACCGTGACGCCGCTGAAAGAGCCTTGCAGTCTGTAAAGAAGGAGCTCGCCAAGAAAGATGCCAAGTTGAAAATGCAGAAAGAACAGATTGACGACATGGAAGTTGAGTCTGAAAAGGCTGCGAGAAAACACAAAGAAACAGAGGCTTCCTACAAGAAAGTTTGCAACGAAAATGATAGGCTTACAAAAGAGTTGGCTGATGTCAAAGCAAAGCTGGCAAAGTTAGAGGCGTTTTACAAAGAAAGAGCGAACATCCCTGTCGAGTCAGAAGTCACAGTTGCCAGGGTATCCGAGCTGCAAGCCAATCCAGTTGAAGCTGACAAGTTGATTCGCGACTGGTCTGACAAACTAAACACAGCTCAGAACAAAGTCACGGACCTTGAAAATGACCTCCTCAGAGAGATAAAGAAACATGAAATGAGAGTACACGGAACAAGACCTGCATCTCACGACTGGCGGAGAAGAAGCGCTGACATTTCAACGGAGTATGGTAGACTCAGCCGAGCTCGGACTCGTCATCGATCTAACAGAAGCCGCGATAGTTCTGTGGATTCACTCAGATCAACACAATCCATGTTCGACTTCATTGACGAAAGCATTGCTGTTACTGACAGAAGTGAAAAGCAAGATCCAAACAATGTACCTTCTGCTGACTCTAAAGAACGTAGCCCTGTGGATTCAGACAACGAAGGCTTGTCTGGTATCCCTGTGGTAAAGATTATTCCAAGCGAGACTGTTAATCTTCTTGAAACAGACATACAATCAGCATCTGTGGAGGGAGAATTTTCTAAGAAGCTGAACGATGAAGAAAAGGAAGCCTCCGATCTTCAATCTGTTTCAATAACCAGAGATGATGCTCCTGTTCTTTGGGAACCAGAGGCCACATCAGAGCTACACATTGACTATCAGAAGCCAGTTGTTCTTGAGGGGCCACCAGGACCAACAACTGCCACAGAGGATCTGTTCGATGTGACAAAAGATTTACCGGTCTTCACTGAGTCGCCATCTTTAGAAGAAACATCAACAGATATGGTGGAAGATCCATTTGATGTAAACCCAGAGGATGTTCTTGATCTACAGATCGACTTTCACACACAAATTGTCACTGAATCTTCACCTGACACGACCAGCTCAACAGACATGGAAAAGAATGTGCTTGATGTGAGAACAGATGATGCTGTGGATCAACAGAGCGCCTATCAGCAGTCAACTGATTACCAGCAGCCGTTATTGATTGAGCCACCTTCAGACGATCTGTTTCATTTCGAGTCGCTCCCATCAGATAACTCCTCACTCACAAACGTCACGGATCTCACATTTCGCTCGCCAACTCCTCCTGTCTTCTCTGAACATTCACTGCTCGTCTCTTTTGATCTTTTGGACCAACCGCAGCCTCATCAAAACAACAGCAATAACGAAGAACTTCTTGATCCATTCGAAGAATTAATGAGAATGAAAGAAGCCAATCAAGATGACAACAAAAACACAGACATGTATGATTTGGATGACGTCACCATTGACGTCACAGATGACGCGATCACTGAGGCCGGTAATGACGGAATTATTAATGTCATCACTGATATCCCGCACTACGACATAGATGATATTGACGGTGACGTCAGTTACAGTCTACCAACAAGCATCTCTAGGAAATACCACGTTACAGATGAGGCTGGAGGTGACGTCGTTGACTCGCTGGAACAAATCGTACCAGTCCCTTACAGCCAAAAAGAAACGATTACTAATCTGGACCATGACAGGAGCAATGGACGAAATGCCGCAAGTAGTGATCACGTGACACATAGGGATAATGGTGACGTCACTGACCCATCAGAACTTGTCAAACCAGTCCCTCCGCCGAGAAAAATACAAGACAAAATGAAGCCGGCTTTGTGGCCCCAAGAAAGCGAAAAAGAGAAGAGTGCAAATGACGAGAGAACGAAAGCTAAACAAGATGCGCAGCCTTACAGCGTTATGATTATGGTGGATGATGAAATTATGAAACCCCCATCCGACAGGAACTTAAATTCCACTCAGGGTGGAGTGAGGAAACAGAAAGGTGCAATTCCCGAAAGACTTGTACTGGAAGAAGAACAAGAGGTCTACAAGTCACCCAGCCAAATACGAAGAGAGCTTGAACAGGCCAGCAAGGAAAGCCAGCAAGAGATTCCACAAAATACTAAAAGAACACAGAAAGAACTGAAACAAAACCCTGAAAAAGAACCCAAACAAAGACATGGGAAGAAAACGATCCAAAAAGTCGACAAGGGAGTAAAACAAAAACAAAAACCTGAAAAAGAACGAAAACAAAAATCTGAAAAAGAACCAAAATTAAAACTTGATAAAGAACCAAAAGTAAAACCTGGTTACTCTGGGAACACTTCTACTCAATATCACATTGAAGAGAAAAGGCATGGCAACAGCAACAACAGCAGTGATCAGGGCCAGGGGAGTGAACAAGAGGAAGTAATGGGGAAAGGAAGGCTTAAAAAGCTAATTGCTGCATTTAACAAGTGATATTTGACAAGATAATTTAGGAATGGACAGAAAGCAGTCGAGCCTCACATAGCCATCACAACACCATCGAAAGTCACTCAGGGGACATTCATTCATAATATTTTTTAGTAATTTTGCTTCAAGTGCAAAGGTTAGGACCTTCTTCATAGAGGTAGCTTGTCAGGGAGGTTTGGTGTATACTCTTGAATACACCAAAGTTAATCTACCTGTAGATTCTCCATACTGGAAACCATTCATTCTGTCAACTAGTAAGGGAAATTATTTTGTACCAAGACAATTTCGTAAGTTCAATTCTTGTAACCTGTAAGCAGTGCATGGAGAAATTAGTATCTCTAGTTCTAAAGCAGCCTGCAGGCAGTTCCCTCATCTGAAGGCAATATGGCATAGTGATTCCAGAATCTATCCATTCTTCTTCCAGAGTGTTTTTTGGTTTGTGCCTCCCCTTAAGTCCCCCTGGAAATCCCAATATTCTTCACACTTTCCTTTAATTATTTTGGCTTTCAAAATTTATCCCACCCCCCTTGAAATTTTCAATAAACCTCCTTGGGTGGGTATGGATATTTTCTGGAACCACACAACGTCAAAAAATGTTTTAGCAATGGTGAAAAGCTTCAAGTTAAGCCAGACGAACAAAACTGAGTCAGATACATAGCCCATTGCAAAAACGTGAGAGGACTGGGAAAGATAAGATGAAAGATCAACTAAATTTGAGAGTCTTTACCAAGAAATTATAGAAATACTTAGACGAGGAAAATGGCAAATGGTAGCTCTTCAAATATCACCTAAAATAGAGAGCTGGTATGGATTGGGTAGACAGGCCAAAAAAATAATTATAAGGCTTTGTATGGAATTTTGCAACTTTTGCAAGGCTCCAATTTAGACAATTTTCCTCTGAAAACTCTCAAACTTGGCTGGGCAGTTTTTCATTCAATAAAGTTTTAGTTGAAATGTTTAGACTTTCAACGAAATCAATATAAGAACCTCGTTCCAGTCCTCTCACGTTATTGCATTGACCTATGTAGTTCTGGACATTTTCTTTTCAGGAAGTAGATTCATACCATTTTAAACCATTTACTTAAAAAATTTTGGTTTAAATTACAACACATAATGAATGCCAATTGTTTGATTCATCTACAGTGTAGGAACAAGACCCATTATTAGCCCAGTGAAGGTTTAATCATCAAAAACAATTTTTATTGCATACCATAAATTTGGTTGTTTGTTTCTTTTTCAAGACAAAGACAACATTTAGGCTTTTTAAAACATCAATTCAAGCATTGACATAAAATTCCATGCCTTTTATTACATTCAAATTTTAAAATGTTTATATTACAGATAGCATTAGTTTGTCCGGTAGAATCTAAGTAAGTTCTTCAAATGTTCCATTCTTGGACCACATACACAAAAGAGAGATGTGAAATTCAGCCATTGGATTTCCAAAGAGTTTCTGTTCATAGAAACAAAAATAGATAGGTTATTGGCACAGATAGAGTGCAAATCTTTCTGTTAATTTTCACACCATTTATACCCTCAATCTGTCTCAAGCTGTATACACATTAGTAAAAAAACATACCGGTAGCAACTTTAAAAAAAGCACCAGAAAATTGTTCCGAAGTTATACATTTGTTACAGAGGCTTTTAAAATTGACTTTTTACAACTACATGTTGCAACAGTGAAGTTATGTCTTTAGTTTGTAATGAAGTGGAAATATGCAACCTTACGGCCATGCCATCAGTAAGACCACCTTGTTACAGCCACTTTATTCTAGCCCGAACAAAAGCTCGGTCAGTGATTGTGTTATTTAAAGAACCTCTTTCATCCAGCCATCACAAAATTCAGCTTGAATTTTGTGGCCCATTAGTGACTGATCAGTGGGGTTCCACTGTATTTGAACATCACATTTGATGTCTTGACTACCTTTTGTAAGAGTGAAGTGAACATTACATGTACTTCACAGAAAACATAATTTTGTGAATGTCAGAAGCTGCTGTTATTAATTGCTGTACTAAACTCTTTGTCTGAACTGCTCATTGCATAGATGTACAGTGTGTACTTATTGTAGAACCCACAATTTTGTAGGACTGTTTGCAATGAACACAGAACAGTATGTATTTAATGACATGTAAATCTTTCCAGACCTAGTAGTAACTGAAATAATGCAAAAAATATTAATAGTTATTTTAAAATTGAGGGTATGCTAAAATGCTGACAAACACCAATTTACAGTAAGAGCATACTAAATTAACAAGATTACTTTATATATTAAGCACAATCAATTAATATAAACACAATTATTGTGTAAACTTTTTTGTGGTTATTCACTTTAAGTCAAAGATAGTTTTATACAAAGATGAATGGCCTTTGTTTTTTTTAAGAATTTGTGAGGAGATAGGAAGTGAAACAGAGGCATATATATGTATGTAGAAATATACTCCTGAAGGTGTACATGATGTATATTGATAAATAAAATTAGTTGCTCTTTTGAGTGGTATCAAGAGAAGATTATTTTATTGCCCAGGCATGAATTCAAAATAATGCTAAAAACCAACATCATTGAAATGTTCTGAGTTTAAAAGATGCATAGACCTAAAGGACTTTCTGAAGAACTTCATAGCAAGAGTAATAAACAACGACACAAATTCATACCCAGAAGATGACAGTTCCACATATTAAAAATAATATGATATCGACACCATCAAAACTTACCGGTACTTGGAACACTGATTAAGAAACAGAAAACGTGCTCCATGTTTCTATCGAGTTTTAGAATACATCTACTGGCGTTCTATCACAAATGCCACTCTCTGATTGGCTACACCACTCACTATCTATTCTGTGATACAATGCAGATAGTGAGTAGCGTAGCTTTGTGTGCTAGAGGCCACTTCTTGGCATTTTCGAGGTATCTGTTAAGACGATATAGATAAAGTTTTAACAGACCAGTAGATTTACACTAAAACAATAAGATTATTTGCACTCGATTTCTATGCGGGACAATTGACTCAGGCTGCACCCTCGTCAACTACCACACGATAGGAATCTGGAGCTCATAATCTAATTGTTTAATAGAAACACAAGTGGAAGTTTGGGAGAACAAGAAAAGCTGTGGCAGCACAAGCTGACAGGTGAGTGTTTAAATAGCTTTTTCAAGTACTCCCAAACTTTCACTGGTGTTTCTATAACTCGAAAGAAACAACAAGAGCCTGTTTTCTTTTTCGTTAGAAAACACCGC
>JAHPZR010001086.1:7500-15000 GCA_019787425.1 Platygyra sinensis | reverse complement strand
CTCATCATACTAATGATTGTACTTCAGATATGTTTTAAATATAGTTACCTGCTCTGTTTCGTTTGGATTTGGGCATTTCGAGGGGTAAAATGTTCTAAAATGTGATACCAAGTTCCACACAATTCTCTACTCCACGTGAAAATCTGAACCTGTAATGGGGATATCCGCTGTACAAAATAAACATTTGCTCGTCTGTCTTTACAATGTTCTCACCCCTCATTGAAATCTTTCTGCCCCCCTATAGGAAATTGTTTCACGGAGCTGTTTCACGGCGTTCTTCCCTTTTCCTAGGAAAACAATTCATAAAAGCAAGTGACACACTCGAGCACCAACCCAAGGTCTGGCCAGTGCCTTACACATGCGCACAGCCATATCACCCGGGCAGTGGCAGGCATGGACAGCTTCATCGGCCTTGTTAGGCTTCATCAGCATTGCCGGATTTCATACCGTGAGGGCCTGGGTATTAGTCCGTCTATTATGGGATTAACGACACAAGACCCATATATTCAGAAAGAGCACACCGAGCTTTACAAAATCCTCAAGTTTCGTGTTAATTGGGCCAATATCGAACAAGATACAGCCGTTCAAAAACTTCAAAATTTAGTAACAAATGTATGGATTGCCTGATTTCATACCGTGAGGGACTAGGTACGAGTCTGTTAATTATGGGATTAGCAACTATTGATCCCCATAGTCAGAAAGAGCACATCGAGATTCATAAAATCCCCAAGTTTGGTGTTAATCAGGCTAGTCTTGACTGAGATACAGGCATTTAAAAACGTAAAAAAATTACAAAGAAATGTATGGAAAACCGGCCAAATCCGGACTTTTGTCCGCATTTGTCCGCATTTGTCCATTTTATGAATCTCGATGTGCTCTTTCTGACTATGGGGATCAATAGTTGCTAATCCCATAATTAACAGACTCGTACCTAGTCCCTCACGGTATGAAATCAGGCAATTGCCGGACACTTGTCCGGACATCCATACATTTCTTTGCAAATTTTGAAGTTTTTGAATGGCCGTATCTTGTTCAATATTGGCCCAATTAACACGAAAGTTAAAGATTTTGTAAAGCTCGGTATGCTCTTTCTGAATATATGGGTCTTGCGTTGTTAATCCCATAATACGCGGACTCGTACCCAGGCCCCCACCGTATGAAATCCGGCAATGGCATAGCCGTCGGGATAAGTAGGACTAAAAGCCCTTTGTATATTTTTTCCCCATATATTTTTTCCTTTCTTGTACCGGGACCGTGTGAGACTTCGAATCAACTTAAGCTTCACGCTTCTTCTCTACTGCCCTTGAAAGGAGAGGAAAAAGTGTAATCTACCGTGGCACGTTTTTTTTTTTTGGGGGGGGGGGGGGAAGGGAGAATTTAATTTTGGGGAACGGCGATTTTTTTGTATTTTGCGAAAATTATTTTATGCTATTGTGAAAAACTAGCTTTACGGTAATTGATTTTGGATTTGGTCTTATGACACTCAATTGAAATTTGTTCTACAACGTTCAGAAAAACAAATCACTATACGAGTGGTTCGACGGGTGAAGACCAGCAGGATTCTTCACAACTTTCCCTCAGAGAAGCCTTTTGTAGTTGATACTGAGCATTTCCAAGGACTGAGCTTAAAACAGGCACAGCAAACACGTGACGCACGACGGACGGACTAAGCCAGAGAGGGACTACTCGTAGTCCAAAATCCCCAGCCAAACGATCGTAACATTTCAACGCAACCGATCACAACTTTGTGTTGCTTACGTTTGTCCAGCCTGTTGCGACATGTTGGCTGTTGTTGGCTTAAATTTGATCATTTTCAAACCTAAACCAACAACAACCAACATTTCACATCACATCGCAACAGGGCTTCCTGACGCGCCTAACAATGTTGCGATATGTGGTGTTGAAGTGTTGCGATCGTTTGGCCGGCGCTTAAAATGTAACCACTCATTATTTTCTCGTCTCAGGTGTCTCAAAATTTAGGTTTAACCTTTCAAGATGTGCAGTGTACTGTGACGTACTCCTTAAAATGTTCAGCAGTTAATAACTCAACCTCGCTCCCAGGGTCCTCTCTCTAAAACTGTGATCAGTGACTGTTGTAGTCAAAGACGAACGGAATAGAAAAAGCGTGGAAATTAGTTGATATTAAAGTACCGGAAAACGAAAGCGTTGAAGTTGACCAAATTATCTTAAGATCATGTTGAGATTGGTCATCTCACCACATATGATGCTTTTAGGGTGAACAGAGACCTAGTTATGGACTTTGAAATATGAGACAGAGTCCCCAAAAACCATATCAGCTCTTAAAATGTCTTATCAGTTTTGTGACAACTGTAAAATCCCGTCATGTACCTACTATTTGAAAGAAGCTGAGATGATAATCGCTATGTTTACCCATTTTAAAGTGCATCACGGAAATTAATAACGAGTTTACGAGTATATATGATTTTGGGGGACGTTTGTATGGATTTTGAACCATATTTCAAGGTTCATAGCTTAGTTTCTGATCGTCCTAAAAGCATCATACTTGGTCAAATCTGAACATGATCTTTCATGTGGTGGTGTCAGCTTATCGATTGGTTAAAATTTGAAACTCGCCCCAGTTCCCTGCTAAATTTCGGAACGGCCCATTGACTTGACTTAGTCCTCTTCGCTCCGACCGAAGCATAGCGCCTCCACTGACCGCAGCTGGTTCTGTCCTCGTGTAACGGTATACAAGAGCCAATACACAAGACCAAGCAATACACAACAGCTAACCGATGACCCCTAAACAAAGAAAGAACAATGGTTGTTCCCTTGTTTACCAGTACACCAGGACAGAACCCTGCAGCTTTCCGTCGGACTAGGTTTTGTGCTGTCCGTTTCGTACAATTTCAAAACCGAGTGTGAGGGTTTCATCAGGTTTCCAAACGCGAGAAACATTTGAAACCACCAGGCCGCAGACCGAGTGGTTTTATAATAAGTTTTCTCAATTCAGATATTATATTTGAGACGTGAAATGTACATGATCCTCCAAAAAATGTGCATGACGTGCATGATCCTATCAGCTGATTGCTGCTCTGTGACAATTTTTGAATATTCATCAATGCCACGTTACCCAGCTGTTTGTCAGTTCTGAGCGAACACGTTGCTTCGCAAAGCAAATGGCAGAGTGCAGATTTAGACCCCCTAAATCTAGCGAAGAAGAGGAAAAGTGTGTGGCCAGCGCTATTCCGAGGTAACGTGTGCATTTAGTTCTTTAAATGCACGGGTAGATAGTAAATTAGTACGCCATATAACTGGAAATTCCTAACGTCAGTGCCATTTTAGGTCGGAAGTGTACAGCAAGGTTGAAAGCGAGCTAAAAGGACGAGGCCGCCACCACTCGGCGAGACTTTAAATTTTAAAAAATGGCCTTTTCTGTTTTGGGGAGTCTAATAACTGTACCGTTACATTGAACGTCAGCAGTAAATAAATTATGTTTAAATTTTTTCCGTAAAATGTGTAATATAGTTGTTTATCGTCATGTGTTTTTCTTGTTTTATCAATATACAGATTAAGAAAATTTGCATCCGTGTTTGAAATTATTTCCAAACACGCTGTGGTTTTCAACTCGTATTTCATTGGGTTTCGAAACTCAACCACCTGACCAGAATAAGATGCTCTGGTTGGGTAAGAGCTGCATGAATAATTAATGAATTTTGGAAAGTTGATTTGTAAGACATCCCGTAGTCCCCATGCTGCTGCAATATAGACCTCAATACCTTTAGCAATTTCCGCGTAGCTGATGAAAGATGGCAACACAGTGTTAAATGCTCTGTTAAGTCCCGAGGGTTTTATTGAGCGTTTTATCTGTTTGTACGACCTTTTGAGGTTAGGGGTGATGAAGGAATGCTTATTTTATATCATAGGTCAGTTGCGGAACATATAAAAGAAATAAATTGTTTTGTGTGACAAGGCTGGTGTTTGTGGCCGATAAAAGGCGTGCTCTAATTGGCTATTTTTAAGCGGGATTGTGCCGTGATTGCCACGGGCGTTAGAGTTGTTTGCAATGCGTTGAGCGAGATCTAATTTGACACCACTGCTTTTCGCTCATCCTCCGTGTAAAAACCTGTGACACTCACCAGTGACGTAAAACAAAGAAAACAGAGAAGTCAACACAATAGACCCTAACTCTAATAATAGCTACAAAACAAAGAAAAACTTCCCAGGTTTTTACACCGAGGTAAACCCCTGCTTTTTCCTTAACTAAAAATACCGTTAAAAAATACCAGTTTCCGTTAACAGGGCGAAAGATCGCAATTAAAGCTCTAAACTTATGAATAAGAAAACCAGTTCAAAGTTTGTTATCACAATGTAGGACTAATTTGTTAGTCGAAAAAGAAAACAATGTAGAACTCGAATACAAATAGCATAATTACGGCATACCACATACCGCATGACTGAATGATTATGCATCATTGCACCTTCACAAAGTAGTAGCATAATTATGCAAAGTATCATGTGGTTTAAAAGAGATACAACGAAAAGCAAATAAACAACTTTACAGCGATACCGTTTAAATCGACAGAAATGACAGTATGCATTTGCGTGCTGAACTCCACCAATTTTGAAACTTGAAAACTCTGATTTGGACGCAATTAACTGTTTGCCTAAACGGCAATAATTCAAACAAGTGGAACGATATCTGAATAATAAATCAAGTGCTCTTATGTCGACAAAGGAGAGAAACGAAAATAACACATACTAAAGAAAATATTCCGGCTGGAGCAATGTAAATTTCGCCTATCTCGGCCTCCTCAACGCTTTCTTGAGGTTGCGGCAGTTTTGAAAGAAGATTGCAGCATATCAATAGTCCAATATCATCTTTCTCTTCGGTAAGTTGTTAAAGATAGCAAACGGTTGAAATTTCAATTGGCTTAATTTTCTATTCAATATGCGTAAACTTTTCTACTTTAGCCAAGAAGGAAAATAAATCAAAATTTTCACGACTTATACATATTCCTTTCTTTTAGTTTTGATTTAAGTGCATTTGCCTCACTCAGTGTAAACTGCTTCAGCTGCTGGACCCTCTGAGAAACATCATCCGGCAATACACTACGGCATGAATTACCAAACACTTGTCAATCAGCACAGAAACCAAAACGTTTAGATTTATCAAATTATAAATCAAAGTTCTAGCGATAAACGTTAGGCCATCAAATGTTATTATACGCTTTTTATCTGGTTGAAAAGTTCGTAAATGGTGTTAAGTCATTTTAGGAAACTGGTTCACAGTTTTAAAATTTCGTAGTTTTCTCAGGGGTGTGGGAGCATCCAACGGGTTGAACGGTTGTCGGTGGATCAGGTAAGTTAAGTCCTGCTCAAAATGGTCAGTAAGTAGATGGGTTCAGGGGAATGGAATTTATATGCGAGTAAAGAGTAAAGAGTAAAGAGTAAAGAGTAAAGAGTAAAGAGTAAAGAGTAAAGAGTAAAGAGTAAAGAGTAAAGAGTAAAGAGTAAAGAGTAAAGAGTAAAGAGTAAAGAGTAAAGAGTAAAGAGTAAAGAGTAAAGAGTAAAGAGTAAAGAGTAAAGAGTAAAGAGTAAAGAGTAAAGAGTAAAGAGTAAAGAGTAAAGAGTAAAGAGTAAAGAGTAAAGAGTAAAGAGTAAAGAGTAAAGAGTAAAGAGTAAAGAGTAAAGAGTAAAGAGTAAAGAGTAAAGAGTAAAGAGTAAAGAGTAAAGAGTAAAGAGTAAAGAGTAAAGAGTAAAGAGTAAAGAGTAAAGAGTAAAGAGTAAAGAGTAAAGAGTAAAGAGTAAAGAGTAAAGAGTAAAGAGTAAAGAGTAAAGAGTAAAGAGTAAAGAGTAAAGAGTAAAGAGTAAAGAGTAAAGAGTAAAGAGTAAAGAGTAAAGAGTAAAGAGTAAAGAGTAAAGAGTAAAGAGTAAAGAGTAAAGAGTAAAGAGTAAAGAGTAAAGAGTAAAGAGTAAAGAGTAAAGAGTAAAGAGTAAAGAGTAAAGAGTAAAGAGTAAAGAGTAAAGAGTAAAGAGTAAAGAGTAAAGAGTAAAGAGTAAAGAGTAAAGAGTAAAGAGTAAAGAGTAAAGAGTAAAGAGTAAAGAGTAAAGAGTAAAGAGTAAAGAGTAAAGAGTAAAGAGTAAAGAGTAAAGAGTAAAGAGTAAAGAGTAAAGAGTAAAGAGTAAAGAGTAAAGAGTAAAGAGTAAAGAGTAAAGAGTAAAGAGTAAAGAGTAAAGAGTAAAGAGTAAAGAGTAAAGAGTAAAGAGTAAAGAGTAAAGAGTAAAGAGTAAAGAGTAAAGAGTAAAGAGTAAAGAGTAAAGAGTAAAGAGTAAAGAGTAAAGAGTAAAGAGTAAAGAGTAAAGAGTAAAGAGTAAAGAGTAAAGAGTAAAGAGTAAAGAGTAAAGAGTAAAGAGTAAAGAGTAAAGAGTAAAGAGTAAAGAGTAAAGAGTAAAGAGTAAAGAGTAAAGAGTAAAGAGTAAAGAGTAAAGAGTAAAGAGTAAAGAGTAAAGAGTAAAGAGTAAAGAGTAAAGAGTAAAGAGTAAAGAGTAAAGAGTAAAGAGTAAAGAGTAAAGAGTAAAGAGTAAAGAGTAAAGAGTAAAGAGTAAAGAGTAAAGAGTAAAGAGTAAAGAGTAAAGAGTAAAGAGTAAAGAGTAAAGAGTAAAGAGTAAAGAGTAAAGAGTAAAGAGTAAAGAGTAAAGAGTAAAGAGTAAAGAGTAAAGAGTAAAGAGTAAAGAGTAAAGAGTAAAGAGTAAAGAGTAAAGAGTAAAGAGTAAAGAGTAAAGAGTAAAGAGTAAAGAGTAAAGAGTAAAGAGTAAAGAGTAAAGAGTAAAGAGTAAAGAGTAAAGAGTAAAGAGTAAAGAGTAAAGAGTAAAGAGTAAAGAGTAAAGAGTAAAGAGTAAAGAGTAAAGAGTAAAGAGTAAAGAGTAAAGAGTAAAGAGTAAAGAGTAAAGAGTAAAGAGTAAAGAGTAAAGAGTAAAGAGTAAAGAGTAAAGAGTAAAGAGTAAAGAGTAAAGAGTAAAGAGTAAAGAGTAAAGAGTAAAGAGTAAAGAGTAAAGAGTAAAGAGTAAAGAGTAAAGAGTAAAGAGTAAAGAGTAAAGAGTAAAGAGTAAAGAGTAAAGAGTAAAGAGTAAAGAGTAAAGAGTAAAGAGTAAAGAGTAAAGAGTAAAGAGTAAAGAGTAAAGAGTAAAGAGTAAAGAGTAAAGAGTAAAGAGTAAAGAGTAAAGAGTAAAGAGTAAAGAGTAAAGAGTAAAGAGTAAAGAGTAAAGAGTAAAGAGTAAAGAGTAAAGAGTAAAGAGTAAAGAGTAAAGAGTAAAGAGTAAAGAGTAAAGAGTAAAGAGTAAAGAGTAAAGAGTAAAGAGTAAAGAGTAAAGAGTAAAGAGTAAAGAGTAAAGAGTAAAGAGTAAAGAGTAAAGAGTAAAGAGTAAAGAGTAAAGAGTAAAGAGTAAAGAGTAAAGAGTAAAGAGTAAAGAGTAAAGAGTAAAGAGTAAAGAGTAAAGAGTAAAGAGTAAAGAGTAAAGAGTAAAGAGTAAAGAGTA
>JAHPZR010001086.1:0-2500 GCA_019787425.1 Platygyra sinensis | reverse complement strand
AAGGATACTTCAAACATATGGACTACTTTAAAGAAATTGTTACCGAAGAAAAAGAAAGTGGCACTTCATGGAATCATTCTTGATAATACCAGTTATACAAGTAATCAGGGGATGGCTACTATCCTTAACAGGTTTTTTACTTCAGTGGCTGAACGTCTTAAGTCTACGCAATCCAATCAAGTCAGTCTAAGTAATGTTTCTAATGTACCTTTGGTTCAGTAAAGAATTTGAATTTAAAGACATCTCAGTTGATTTTGTGCGTAAGGAATTATCTTCTTTGAAAGTTAACAAGTCTTCAGGCCTCAAAGATATTCACACTCGTTTTCTAAAAACTGGAGCTGACGTCCTTGCCGCACCTTGAACTTACATTTTTAACTTGTCACTGCATACTGCTATTATACCCAGATCATGGAAATCTGCCACTGTGACACCTGCCACTGTGATACCGTTTTTCCTGTCGAGTGCATAGCATGGCAGCTTCTCTTTTAGACATTACGGCAGTCAGTACCTTTTAAAAAATATTTCAGACATTAACATTCTTTGACGCCAACCCGTACCACGTGGCAACTCTTCATGTAGCGTCATGCGAGAGAGGTTTCGAAACTTCAAGGATTTACACCTCGCTGATCTTGAAGGCGTTCTTTGCCCGGGTATTTCACCAAGAGCATCAGAAACTACAGAACCTAGCTGAGCTGAATATACCGATAAAGCAGCCGGCAAGATCTCCGCCTGTAGCTCAGGGACATGTTCTGTCTAGAAGCAAAAATTACGATTGTGTGGCACTGCAAAGGACTCAAAGTATCTCCAGCAATATTTCCTTTCACTAAAGTAGTTTTGTTAACAAGGCAACCCTATTGTGTAAAACGTTCTTCAGAGATAAAGGTTCAGCCGTTGCTGATCGCGTTTGGTCGCTAACCCTAGCGCTTTTATATTTTCAATCCTGATCTTAAAGCTCATGTATCCTTTGCTGATGTATATTTCAAACCATGACAACATGATGTTACCTAACTTCCACCACCTCTGCACCGGCACTTCCCAAATTAGGCTATGATTTATTTGATTTGCATGTCGGCTGCAGAATTAAATTAAACGCAGACAAGTAGTTTTTTAACATAACTATAAAACAAAATAATGAAAATAGTGCATGAAAATATATCTTGACATGGCAGAAAGATAAGTCTAATATTTTTTGGGATAGGCAGTGTTAAAGGAAGAGGTAAATATGGAGGGTATTGTATTCAAATTGAAGACTGATCGTCACGTACCTGATCGCGTTCATTCATATCTATGCAGGAATAATATATCTGTCCTGATTTAGCAAAAGATAGCCTGGGAAAGTCAAATGCACTCCAGGCCATTTTCCCCCACCCTGCCCTCCCCCTGTAGGGACTGGAGGCCCCCCCACCTAACCCAAGGTACTCCTCCCGTCGACGGTCAAAGCTAAGCTAACAGGAGGCAGCCGGCTTCTAAGGCCAGCTGCCAATAAGCAAAGTCAAGAACCAGTACTGACCCTTAAGGCAGAGCAAAAGTCTTTGTTGAAACAAGTCAAAACACTGAACAAACCCACCCCCCCTAGCGGGCCTGAAATTCAACACCTGAGCCTGTGCTCCCTAGGGTAGCTAGACCAAGGCCTGGGCTAACTGCCCCAATGGTGCATGACGCAGCCCCCCCTCAATTTTTTTCGACGCCACTGGCTTGAAGGTCGACTAACGTCGACCTTCAAGCCCGGATTCCGGAGTCCATGTTTTGTCAAATCAGGACAGATTGTGGCAGGAAATGGTTAAACCAACAGCCAAATTCAGCCTGGCAGGTGCCAGACAGCGAATGACCGAGTGCTCTGTCCATTTCTGGGTGTCTTTTAGAGTGTCAGGGAATATTCCCTGCAGTAATCTGTCCTGATTTAGCAAAAGATAGCCTGGGAAAGTCAAATGCACTCCAGGCCATTTTCCCCCACCCTGCCCTCCCCCTGTAGGGACTGGAGGCCCCCCCACCTAACCCAAGGTACTCCTCCCGTCGACGGTCAAAGCTAAGCTAACAGGAGGCAGCCGGCTTCTAAGGCCAGCTGCCAATAAGCAAAGTCAAGAACCAGTACTGACCCTTAAGGCAGAGCAAAAGTCTTTGTTGAAACAAGTCAAAACACTGAACAAACCCACCCCCCCTAGCGGGCCTGAAATTCAACACCTGAGCCTGTGCTCCCTAGGGTAGCTAGACCAAGGCCTGGGCTAACTGCCCCAATGGTGCATGACGCAGCCCCCCCTCAATTTTTTTCGACGCCACTGGCTTGAAGGTCGACTAACGTCGACCTTCAAGCCCGGATTCCGGAGTCCAGGTTTTTTCAAATCAGGACAGATAGTAGTTATAGAGGGTCGGAATTATCCCCGTTCCAGATTAGGTGGATTAGGTGCCTATGGATTAGGTGGATTAGGTGCCTAGGTAAATCATTAATATTCAAACTGTCTAGGTAAAATGCGTTCCTGCATAATAATTTTTGACTTCCTCC
>JAHPZR010001085.1:0-24928 GCA_019787425.1 Platygyra sinensis | reverse complement strand
TCAAGAATTAGCTAACAAACTAATCAAGTCTGGTATCAAGGAGAAAATCAAGCTTTGAAGGCTTAAATTTAGAGGAAACCCCCCGTTTAGATCGCTGGAAGAACAGATGAGTACGGTACGATCAGCGGTCTCCCCTCTTGGTAGGTACTTTAAGTAAGGTTATTAAGGTGTATCACAACAGGAATTTTCTATTTCCCTGTATTTACTTGTATTCCTAATGCGTTCTCTTGTATTATCTTGTATTCGCTAATGTATTCTCCTGCATATTCTTGTATTCCCTTGTTGTATTCTCTGATATTCTCCTGTACCCTTGCAGTCGTTTGTGAACCCTTGTATACCTATGTGATCCCCAGTAAACCCTTGTAATCCCCTCTTGTACACCCTTTTTTATCCTTTGTAATCCCTTGAAAACCCCTGTAACCCATTGTAATGCTTTGTATACCCTTGTATACCTCTGTAATCCCTTGTACACCCTTGTATACCCCTGTTATCCTCTTGTATATCCTGTAATCCATTGCATACCCCTGTAATCCCATGTAAACCCTTGTACACTCATGTACTCCCTTGTGTACCCTTGTAAACCCTTGCATACCCCTGCTACCCCTTCTATACCCCTGTGATCCCATGTAATCCCATGTAACCTTTTTTGTATACCCCTGTAATCCTCTGTAATCCCTCGAAATCCCCTGTAATCCCTTGTATTCCCTTGTATACCCATGTAATCCCCTGTAATCCCTTGTATTCCCTCGTATACTCCTGGAATCCCTTGTAAACCCTTGTATACCCTTGTAATCCCCTGTAAACCCTTGTATACCTGTTGACACAATGATTTCACCTATTTTGAGTTATTTATTATTTGAGTTATTGAGTTAAGTCCGGGGTCTCTTTATCAAATCAGACTTCAAGTATCCGGACACTTCACCGATTGAAAACGGTCTTGCACTTACAGTTTTGTAAACCCTATTTGTATACCTGCCAATTTTTTCTGAGATATAAGCGTGAGATTTTTATTCTGGGAGTGCTGGGCTTTTTAAGACGGCACGATCATTTCCGAAGATCCCGAAGAAGTCCGAAGTCTTACGAAGAAGTCCGAGCTCTTCCGAAGTCTGCCGAAGGCGAAGTTATCGAGAAAACGGTTATCCAAAAGGACCGACGTTAGTTGATAATATCAGCGCTATAGTTCGCTCCCAGTGTTTTTCACTTCAAAAATCAGAGATCGCGAGGAAGGTATTGTCATTTAATCATTTTGCACATGGTTTTCGTTCCATGGGTCTGAGTTAACATATTTTTGGAAATTGTGCCAAGCAAGACGGCAACAACTCACATTTTAATAAATGTGATTATTATTATTATTATTATTATATTATTATTATTATTATTATTATTATTATTATTATTATTATTATTATTATTATTATTATATTATTATTATCATATTTGAATCAAGCGTGAGAGTTGGCAGGTATATATTTGCAAGTGAGTGACAAGGCTTCTAATATTGCGTGCCAGGCTGAAACTGGCCGATATCCTCTTATCTTTGATATAAATAAAAGAATTTTTAAGCACATTAGTTATCTTCAAAGTAAGGAACAAAGCTCTTTAGGCATATAATTATTAGTGATGTCCATTGATCTTCATCGTAATGGTAAGACTAGTTTTTATACCAATCATATAAAGATGCTCAATTATACAATACCGTATTTACTCGAAGAAGCGCCGCCCTCGATTAAGCGCTACCCTGGAATAAGCGCCGCATCTGGGACAAAAAAGTTAATAAGCGCTGCACACCCGATGCGGCGCTAATACTTGAGGAATTCCGTATAACCAGGAAAAACACTATAAACGACAAAGGAGTTCGCTCTCACCGCTGATATCTTCGCTCTCGCTATCATGAAACTCTCGGGGTTTTATCACCGCGTGAATTTCTCTCGAAATTCTAGATTTACTATCAGTTTAGTAGAAGAGACTATGATAGTCTCTTGTTTAGTATCAGTCCATAGGAAAATTAACAGATAGAAAGTGTACAGTTGAATAAAAATATAGAAACAGTAAATATGTCTGGAACAATTTTTAAATAAGCGGCGCCCTCCAATAAGCGCCGCACTTGTGGTGCGAAAAATTAAATAAGAGCCACGGTGCTTATTCGAGTAAATATGGTATATACAGGGGATTACAGGAGGACATAGGGGAATACAAGGGAATACTGGAGAATACAGGGGAATACAGGGGAATACAGAGGAATACAGAGGATTTCAGGGGAACAAAGGGGAAAGCAGAAAAATACAGGGGAATCCAAGAAAACACCGGGGGATATTAGGGAATTATGGAGAAGTTCTAGATACACTTTAATGACCTTACTTAAAATACATACCAAGGTACCTTTTGTGCGGACCTCCGTGGAAACAGCATCACACCAATCCCCTCTCCCAGCGAACTACACCGGGTAATTTCTTTAAAATTTAAGCCTTCAAAGCTTGATTTTCTCCTTGATACCGGACTTGATTAGTTTGTTAGCTAATTCTTGAAGAAATCCAGCTCTGAAACAATGTTTCGATAGGGTATTTTAGCCAAAAATGTGACCATGGAGTCGAGCTTTGTTCGCTTCCAAGAAACTCGATGTAGCCGTGCTCAAGTTTCGAAGGCAAAACCTACCAATTTACTGGAACTGCTAGTGACTGATTCAGCAACGTGAAGGCTTGGAAAGTGACTGAAGTTGGAAATAAAACCAAGTTTCGAAGTAGGTAAGCTGTAGTTATAATAAAATCTGCTCGGATAGGTCGATTTTGATATAGGCTTGAATGTCGGAAATGCTCGTACATGCGCTGATACAAACGGCCATAACTTTTGAAATACTGAAATCGTACAGGGGTTTTTGCATATTTTTGCCAATAAAGGACTACACTTTGCAGCTGTGTAGACTAGAGGTTTCAACTAGGTCCCAAATTTTAAAAATTAGCTTCTAAATGAAGGCCATTTCCAGCCATCGTTCGATGGCGAATAATAGTGTTCAGTAATATGCTTGATTTCGTCTTGCCACTTAAATTGAGACAAAATTGGTTAGTATCTCGGAAAACTAGAAAGGTTTTTGAGCACAATGATATAAGACTCAATGCTAGATGTTGCGAATGAAATATTTTACGGCGTCACGAAAAATGCCAATTTTATGCTTTTGGTGACGTCGCGACGGGCCTTGACGAGGCGGAATATTAAACGGATCCTGGCGCCACTAGAAAACAATTTCGAATCAAAAGAAATCTTGTTTTATTCTTACCTAGGTAAAGTCTTTCAGTTGCCAGAGTTTCAGGCAAAATTATTTTGCAAGCGAAATTGAGTGGGTGGTTCTTGGTGAGACAGTCTCTTAAAGCTGAAATTAAGGCTGTTTTTAGCAGGTGATAGTGTTGCTATAGTAACCTATTGTGTCACGAAAATAATACCAACGTGTTCAGCAGTGATTGGGCAGTGTTTCGATACCATTATTGTATCATCAATTGATAAAGAGTGGTAACTATGACCCATCAAAGTCTTGTCTTGGAAAGTGCTAAAACTGTTTCCTTCACACCTTAAGGTCTGTTTGTTTTAAGAGTGGAGGTTTCCTTTAAAGTTCATTTCGCAAATTAAACCGCTTGTAACATGGTAAAAAAAGCCAGGGGTGATCTGAGGGTCGACGTAAGGGAGCCAGTAAATTTGATTGGTTTACTGCTAAGGGCCTGATTACATGGTATAGCGATAGCCACTGTTTCCAAACAAGTCTTTTGTTATTGACATTTTGCCAACCACAGAACAAAAAAATCCTTTGTTTCGTTAACCAATAAACCTCTGGTTGGCACATTAATGACAATAGGTGACGTAACGGGCAGTATCACTATATTTCAGCCCGGGCTGAAATTTCAGCCCGGCTAACGGCCTGATTACTCGGTGAATTTCAGCCCGGGCTAAAATTTCAACCCGGCTAACCGGGCTGGAATTTTGTTGGGGTTTCATGGCGAGCTTCAGGCCGAGCTGAAATATTAACCCCGGCGCCAAATATCAATTTTGCGCACTAAGAGTCTCAGGAAAATCAAAATGGAGCCGAGAACACGAATCAGGAAAATAGCCGGCGCATTGCTTCTGTCGCAGTTTAGCTTTTGGCGGACCTCAATTTTCCACTTTTTGAGATGGTAACAGCGTACAAATTTTGGAACTATAGCGAAACTTGTCTTTGGCTGCATATCTCTCGGCGATAAAGACGTATTTGCAAAGAAAGAGAAGAAATCTACAAACTCTCCAAGCTCTTCGAAAGTGCTGATCGGTCCGGGTTATAAAATAACGCACCGACCAATTGTGGCAAAATATGAAAGGAGAAAATGTTCCACATTAAAACTCAAAATTAAACAAATAAATTAACTTAGAAAATCAAGACAGATAATTCACAAAACACATAAAACTCATTAAGCTGAAAATCAAATAGAGAATCGAGAGGAAGAAACATATTTGAACAGCAAAGCAAAGCGTGTTTATTTGACAGTAAAGAAAATCTAACCTTGCTATACTGCCTGTTTACAAACAGTATAACAATTACAGTTCACAGTGTAAAATATTTTTATACCTTTCTTGTACGAAACAGAAACTTGAGAGATTTATATATGTCTTCTCTAAATATGAAGATGTTCTATCTGAAAGTTAAATATCGTTTCTCCGGTATTGAGCTTTACCAGTATTCCAGCGGAAAAAATGTAAAATTTCCAGTTCATTTCTTACATGAAAACACGTTTTAAATTATTTACAGAAGTCCAGCTCATAAATAGTCACATTTAATTCTTAGAGTCTTTAACTTGTGGCAAGTTTTTTTCAATTAATAGAAACTCAAAAGATCCCAGTGAGCAACAGCTAAGCAAGCAGCAGGCGAGGTTCCATTTATGCTGAGAGGGCCAGGCCTCCAAGCGCACCAAAAATAAAGGTGCTTAGGTAAGCACTGATTTGTGCAGACCCAGCCTTGAGACTGACGGCTAAATAGGGAAACAGAAAACAAAAATCAGACATATAAAATTTGGTGACTCATCTTAATTGTTTTTAACACACTATCAGAATTCTCATGTGATGAATCTTAAAAGTCGTTACCTTTCAATAAATAAAGTCAACATTCTGGGATATAAAATATGATTGCTTTATAAAATACCTCGTCAATAATTAGCTAGGCCTCTGGTGTTTTTACTTCCCACGTTATTCAAATTTGTTACCTAAATTTGTGGAGCTTTGTATGGGGACGTCACGTTTTATTATGCCGCTTGCAGGGACACAAACATGGCGGCCGTAAAGTAACATCTGCCATTGAGAAATTTACGTTTTTACTCGAGAGTTCCAATACATTGAATTAAATTCTCTCTCTAGAGCAAAAGCCGTTCAGTTAGCAAAAACTGACTCTTCTTTTAACATTTTCATGGAAATTCGCCACAAAATCGTCTGCCATATTGGAATGACGTGAACATCACGTGACCATGAAAGTCGGTAATAGGATGAGTAAAAACACACTCAAAAATAGATTCTTCAGTAATCGATTGAAAATCGAGCAAAACACTGTGAAGATTGAAGCGGAATTCTAGATGCACTTTGATTTCAGGTTGGGGTGAACTCATATCAAAGTGAGATAAACTAAAGTCCAGGTCAGCGCGGTTCCAAAGCTGACTGTGTCCCTTTAAAGGCCGATTTACACGGTACCACTTTGTCGCAGGCGACAAACTTATGACAGGGCTACGACCTGAATTGTTTCTTGTAAATCAAACCTACAACTCGCTTAAATGGTCCTCAGTAAGTCATGTGGCAGGCCTGTCGTAGGCTTGTCGTATGCGAGAAAGTCGTACCGTGTTAATCGGCTCTAAGGTGTCTTTATTTTTGTTAGGTGCAAAGCAAAAGACTGGAATGCAATCATGTCTTTTCAGTAGGACAGCTTGGCTTTGACTGCCGCTTATAATGTGAACGCAGCCACCGTATGCAAGAACGCGAGATATGACATAAAGATATATGGCATAACGAATTTTAAAGTCTTCTTGCTTCAAGTTTACTACTTTCTTGGTATTATATAATTACCAACGCAGTATCCTTCCATGTCCCTCCTGAATGACTTCCTGCATCTACACTTTCCTCCGTAGCATTCTTCATTTTCTTCGCAGTCGACCTCGCATTCGTCTAAAATACAGTGGAGAAAATTCAATTGCTGAACTTACTTTTAAAAGAAATGCTATCTTGGAGCTGAAAGGGGCATTATCACGCTATTTGACAACCTTATTAAAAGCTAGAAGGTGTGTTCGCATCAATTGAATTCCAAAACTAATAATTTAGTTTCGTTATTGAAGACTATTTCAGGGTACTGAAACTGTTTCCTGTCGCCTGTCGCTATGGATGGTATGGATGAAAATGGATTGAAACTTGAACAAATTGGCCAACTTATTGAGGGTTTGATGCTACGTGTTCCAAAAATCCTCAAGAAATTTATTATGGTTAGCCCTCTGTTATAACACTTTGTTTGATATCTTCGTCGTAACTTTATAGAAGCATTTTCTTTATGATTCAAGCCTCAGAGTAATGATTTCAACACAGAATTGGCCTGAAACAGCAAAATCCTCATGGCACTGCTCCTTTAAGTGTCCCTTGAAGTAGTGATGACTTTGTTTGGTAGGAGAAACTGTACCATAAGCAGTTATGATAGCAAAGGGTGCAACAGCGAAAAGGGATTATTCAGAGTGCAGTAAATTGTGAAAGCTGTAATTAAAAGATAGAAAACATAGACCGTGTTTCTATCGAGTTTATAAAATAACTGTGCCACTACGCGCGTTCTCATTGGTCCATAGGCGTGTTTAGATTAGATTATGTAACCACGGTTGTGATGTTCAAGATTTGCGCGTATCTTTAACCGCGCAACCTGGGGCCGAGGCGCGGTTCTAGTTTTACAGGGGGTTTATTTATTCTATTTTTTCTTTAACCGCGCGGCCTGGAGCCGAGGCGCGGTTCTAGTTTTACACGGGGTTTATTTTTTTAACCGTGCAGCCGTAGGCGTGCGCGGTTTATGGTTTACCCTCGGTTTCTTAACCGCGCGGCCTGGGGCCGAGGCGCGGTTCTAGTTTTACACGCGGTTTATTTTTTTTTACTAGTTTTGTCGGTGACCAGACCAAGACTTCCGTGCGGTCAAGTCTTGGCCGGGAGTTCGAATCACGCAACCTGTAATGTTTATTCGCCAAAAGCTTTTGAAACATCAATACACGAAAATGTTACACATATTGTTTTCTTTATTGTGTGTGAAATCTTTTCTTTTGGTTTTATCGAAGCGTTCAATTCGAAGCAAAAGGACGTGTCAGAACGTGCAAGGATTACGTCACTAGCCGTGAACAGCGTAACTCTTGAATTATGTGACTGGCGTGACAACTTTGCTAGCTCCTTACTCGTAAAAATAACCGGTTAAATTTAATCGTGACTTTCACGAGAGAAAACTGTTCTATAAAGCCTTGCTATCAAATTGTTCGTATCGTCAGTTCAAGCTCAGACATATCCTAGCAAAAGTTCCAGATTAAGACCATTACGCCATCGAAGATTTCACCATAACTAAGGCTTATGGTGCAATCGTCAGCCAATTATGCGCCATTTTTAGTTCTTTTCCTCATACCTTCCCTCAGGAGAGTTTTGTCTAGTTGGTGAATTAAACATTCGACCAAAGAAAATGGCTGCACTGCGCTTCATATCGGAACATATGTAAATACATATTCGTTTGAAAGGTTAGTGAACCTTCCAGAGCATTTTGTCCTTCGGGAAAAACAAAAACATCCGATTACAAGTCACGCGAAACCCACGCTATGCAAAGATAATCAAATACGCCTTTCAGCACATGAATGCTGAAAAGCAGCGAAAGTCACGTTCTGCGTAATGAAAGTCGGTCGTTATGTAACAGTAGATGACAGCGGTAACTATGTCACGTCTCACGAGCTGAACGTTCGTATAAAGATTAAATGTCAAGTTTCACGTTCTGGATGCTCGCATAATAATTTTTCACAACGAGAGCTTAGGCCGCCTATTCCACACAAAGAGCTAATACTGAAACAAGTTAATTTTAAAGCGCGGTTACACGATTTAAAAAAATCGTCTTGTTTTTTTTAGTTTTGTCGGTGAGCAGACCCAAACTCCCACTCGGAAGATGTCATCATCAGCCAATTACAGGCCATTTCTCAGCTCTTTTCGTCATATCCCCCCTCAGGAGCATTTTGTCAAGTTAGCAAATTAACTATTCAGACAGAACATGGCCGTCTGTGAAAAATGTTTATTTGGTCAAAATTGGGCCAAACTCCATTGGAGATGCACATCAGGTCATTTGCAAGGGTAAAGAATGTAACTTAGGAACAGTTTGTGGCTATTAAGGCTGAAATTATCCAGGGTTAAGCTGTATTTTCGTTTTTCGTGCGACACAGAAGATTTTGCAATCTGGAATTTTTGTTTCTGTTCACTTTCGAAGGGAATATTCAATGCGCTATAAATGTATTACGTCTGGCCATGGAACACGCTGACGGTGATAAATGTAAGATCGCGTTTACGTCGCCAGAAGCAATGATGGAATTTTCTGGGGAAAAAAAGTTAAAACTTAGCCTTACACTCGTCAAAAACCCTTTTAACATATGTAAATTGATAGTCGTTTGAAAGGTCAAGGTCTTTTTTCCTTAGACATAAACAAAACTCTCCGATTACCAGTCACGCTAGACCTGCCTCACACAAAGAATGTTTCCATATCTCAAACCGCCCTCTCCCTATTCACGTACACTCGCATGAAATTTCTAAGTTTCTTGACACAGAAACTTAGTGTCTGCTCAATAAATGTTGTAAAAGTGCAAGTCTCTTGAATTTTAAAGGAAAAAAATTTTCGTGTGACGAGATGGATTTGAACCCGGTGTGCCAGCACGGCAGTCCTCTACCCTAACCACTAGATAACCGAGGAAACGCTACCGACAGGGTGTTCAATTTAAGTACCATATCAGAAACCCGATCGCTATAAAGAAGCTAACCATTTAAACCCTAACCCTCATCAGTATTTTCAGTGCTTAGGTCTATAATCAGTATTTACTTTGTGTACGCATCACAAGGTACCCAAGGGCAGTTTGAGATATGGAAACAAGTCCTAACCATCTTTTAAATTGTTTTCGGGTAATGTTTTCTCGCAAAACGTTGTTGCTAAATATTACGTAATGTTTTTGTGAGCGCAAAAAAGTTAAAAGAGCGCGGTTTTAATTTTTTTTTTAAATTCTTGTTTTTTTTAGTTTTTGTCGGTGACCAGGACCAAGACTTAAGCGCGGTCAAGTCTTGGCCGGGAGTTTGAATCACGCAACCTGTAATGTTTATTCGCCAAAAGCTTTTAAAACATCAATACACGAAAATGTTACACATATTGTTTTCTTTATTGTGTGTGAAATATCTTTTCTTTTGGTTTTATCGAAGCGTTCAATTCGAAGCAAAAGGACGTGTCAAAACGTGCAAGGATTACGTCACTGGTAGGGAAATAACCACCGTATTAAAAATAGCCGTGAACAGCGCAATTCTTGAATTATGTGACTGGCGTGACAACTTTGCTAGCTCCTTACTCGTAAAAATAACCGATTAAATTTAATTGTGACTTTAACGAGAGAAAACTGTTCATTAAAGCCTTGCTATCAAATTGTTCGTATCGTCAGTTCAAGCTCAGACCTAGAAAAAGTTCCAGATTAAGTCCATTACGTCATCGAGGATTTCACCATAACTAAGGCTTATGGTGCAATCGGCTTCAAGTTGTAAACAGTTCGTGTGTGGTCGTTGTTGTCAGTTGTTGTGCTACAGATTGATCCGTTGACTGCGTGTCTATAGTCATCAGTGAATCAAAAAGGACTGCCTGCAGACAAGAAACGTTAAGGTAGATGTTCGGGTGATTATTTTGTCTTTACTGTGTGTGTAATACATTTTTCTGGCTTTATCGAGGCGTTGGATTCGTAGGGAATATTATGTACGTCAAAAAAGGTATTACATAATGCGCTGACGTTGCAGGTTTCACTTTCGCTAAGTGACAAATAATATCCTGTTTACTTTGAAAGTTTATTTCACCAGAAGTATTGGTCATTAATTTATTTGAACATTTGCGAATATTTCTTGTGGGATTAGGCAATTCAAGTGAATTCTTGGGCTCATCGAAGTGGCTGAAGAGATTTGAAGAAGTATTTGCTGAAGTAAAGAAGAACTTGCCAGAACTTGCGGGGGGAAAACCCTAAGAGTTCTAAAATTAGCCGTAATAAGACATCCTAATGCACTTGGTGGTTTTAGCTTTCATCGGAGTTCGGAATTATAAGCACACAATCTCTTGTGCGACGAAGTTAGTCTTCCCTTACGTCTTTTCCTTTGTATTTGGCATTGCTCATAGTCGGGCAGTGTGAGTAACCGTGAATTTTAAAGCGCGGTTATAACTGCGTGAAATATATTCTCATTTCGTTTTATCAAAGCGTTGGATTCGAAGGGAATACTACGTCAGCCATGGAATTCACTGACCTTGCATCTTTCACTTTCACTAAGTGACAAATGAGATCGTTCTGTGTAAATATTTCACCAGAAGCTACTGTCATAAATTTATTTGCAATTTTCCGAGTATTTCTTGTGGGTTTGGGCAATTGAAATGAATTCTTAAGCTGTTTTTTTGGAAGCGAATTCAGAGATGTGAAGGAAAATTAAACACTTGCTGAAATAAACAAAAGCATGCCAGACCTTGCAGGGGGAAAACCCCAACCGTTCTAAAATTAGCCGTGGATAACGTAAAGCTCGCATTGTGTGATTCGCGTGACTTTTGTATTGTCCTGTACCCATACAAAGGTTAAAAATGAATATTCTTCTCTTTATTTAGTACAAAATAAATTGCCTTTTTGAAATATTAAACGCGCAGCAGTAGACGCGTGGTTCATGGTTTGCCTTCGGTTTATTTTTTGTTGTTTTGTCGGTGACCAGAGCCGAACTACCACACGGCCAAATGTCGTCAATATCGTCACCAGTCCTAGCCAGACCCAAACCTCCGCTGGCGATGTCATCGTCAGCCGATTACAGGCCATTTTTAGTTCTTTTCCTCATACCTTCCCTCAGGTTTGGGAGTTAAATATCCAACCAAAAAAATGGCTGTACTGCGCTTTATCTCGGAACATATGTAAATACATATTCGTTTGAAAGGTTACTGAACCTTCCAGGGTATTTTTTCCTTCGGGAAAAACAAAAACATCCGATTACAAGTCACGCTAAACCCACGCTATGCAAAGAATATAATCAAATACGCCTTTCAGCACATGAATGCTGAAAAGCAGCGAAAGTCACGTTTTGCGTAATGAAATTCGGTCGTTATGTAAGAGTAGATGACGGCGGTAACTATGTCACGTTTCACGAGTTGAACGTTGGTATAAAGATTAAATGTCAAGTTTCACGATCTGAACGTTCGCATAATAATTTTTCACAACGAGAGCTCAGGCCGCCTATTCCACACATAGAGCTAAAACTGAAACAGGTTGATTTTAAAGCTTGGTTACCCGATTTACAAAATCGTCTTGTTAACCGCGCAGCCGTAGGTGTGCGCGGTTTATGGTTTACCTTCGGTTTATTTTTTTAACCGCGCGGCCTGGGGCCCTGGCGCGGTTCTAGTTTTACACGGAGTCTAGCTCCTCACTCGTAAAAATAAACCGACTTAATTTAATCGTGACTATGAAAAGAGAAAGCTGTTTTTTTATAGCCTTGGTGTCGAATTGTTTGTACCGTTCATACCCAGACATATCTTTGAAAGAGTTCCAGTTTCAGACCAATACGTCATCGAAGACTTCGCAACATTTACAGCTTATGGTGCAATCGGCTACAGGGAGTAAACAGTTCGTGACGGTTTAGTCGTTGGCAGTTGTTGTGCTACAAATTCATCAGTTGATTGCGTGTCTTTAGTCATCAGTGAATCAACAAAGTCTGCTTGTAGACAAGGAACGTGAAGGTAGATGTTTGGGTGATTATTTTGTCTTTACTGTGTATGAAATACATTTTCTGGCTTTATCAAAGCGTTAGATTTGGAGGGAATAATACGTACGCTAACTAGTGAGACAATCTCAGATAGTGCAGAGTATTATGCAGGATTGTCAGTACTTTTTGAGTCATCCGCTGCGTGTATGTGACCTGTTACTTCAAGGCTCAAAAATAACTTACAATTACTCTTTGTCAAGACGATTTTAAATTTTACTCTGGTGTTTTACGTTGAATTTTGTTCATTTTAAATTCATCAATACATAAAACTAGCAAACGTGATTATTTTTTCAACGTCAACATTTGAAACTTGATACTTTCGTTTTCCTCGCAAAGTTTGTAACATGATACCCTTGTTTTCTCAAAAAAAAACATACAAAACAAGATATGCTCGCTCATTTCCTGATAGAGAAAGATGAAATAATGTTATTGACTTATGAAAAAAATGGAAGTGGAATGATTTTGTCTCATTCAAGAGGTAAATTTTCATATCATCGATAAACAATTACTAATTCAATTATCAAATGGTCACCTCGTGTCTTGGAATAGCACGTTCTTATTATGTTACCACCGTTGGTTTTAACAATAAACCAGTTCAAAATACACAATGTTATCGATGTCGATTAATACAACCGAGAAGCGTTTTAAGTTGACCGATATTATATCCTACATCGGTGAATGAGTCCACTCAAAGACTGACTAAATTTATTTCCGCTTTCCGTAAGTGCCACAGTGTCTACATCAATATTTGAGGAGTTTCTTTTGTCATGACATTAGTAATTTTAATGCCGCTAACTCGGAAAGGTTTCGGGTGAATACATTTGTGACCTTCTTGTTCTCTTTCATAGGGGATAAAATAAACAAGCAGCTAAGGAGATCCATTCGTTTCCCTCTTTAGAGCTTAGCAAACACGAAAGAGTTTGAAAACAGCACACGACGTTTTTGAACCGATACAGGGATGATTCCAAATGATACGTTGTCAGAGAAGCGTTCTATGCACTAAAAGGGAGAACTGATATTACTTTAAGTTATAACAGCTATCGTCCGTTAAGACCAAAAGTGTGGTATCGCACTCATGAATCTGAACTCGAGAACGGATTGTATCATGCTGACAATGGTAGAGCACGTGCGTGTTACATGTTGTGTTCGTACATAAGGAAAAGCACTTAACGTTCGTGAATAATTGTGTACATTAAATGTATTGCTTAATTTGCCTAAAACATATAGTTAACACAATGCTAATCAATCTGCGCATGCGCTTCGAGTAAATTGCTTTTGTTCTTAAGAGAATAGTACCACTAGGATAACAAGAGAATATTGGAACCATATGCAGTTTTGTGATGTTATCCACGATGTAATCTAAGTGTGGTACGTTTTACATAGCAATCAAAGGTAGCTACCCCACCACCTCAAAACAAAGCGAATTAATTAATTGGAATTAATTAATTAAACAAACATTTAAGTTTACACCTTATTGCGATAGTGCTTTAGCCCAGTTAATCCCCAAACCATCCCAATAGTGCACTTTGCACTAAAAAAGGTATTACGTTAGCCACATAATGCGCTGACGTTGGAGGTTTCACTTTCGCTACGTGACAAATAATATCCTGCTTACTTTGCAAGTTATTCCGCCACAAGTATCGGTCATTAATTTATTTGCACATTTGCGAATATTTCTTGTGTGATTAACCAGTTTAAGTGAATTTTTGGGCTTTTTGCTTAGGTAAACAAGAACTTGCCAGAACTAGCAGGGGAAAAAACCTAATATTTCTAAAATTAGTCGTCATAAGACATCCTAATGCACTTGGTAGTTTTACCTTTCATCGGAGTTCAGAGTTATAAGCACACCATCTATTGTACGACGAAGTTAGTCTTCCCTTACGTCTTTTCCTTTGTATTTTGCATTGCTCGAAGTCGGACAGTGTGAGTAACCGCGCCGCGGTTTTTGTTTTTTTTAGTTTTGTCGGTGACCGGACCAAGACCTCCGCTCAGTCAAGTCTTGGTCGGGACTTTGAATCACGCAACCTGTAATGTTTACCCGCCAAAAGCTTTTGAAACATTAATACACGAAAATGTTACCCATATTGTTTTCTTTATTGTGTCTGAAATATATTTTCTTTTGGTTTTATGGAAGCGTTTAATTCGAAGCAAAAGAATGTGTCAGAACGTGCAAGGATTACGTCATTGGTAGGGAAATAACCATCGCGCTAAAAGTAGCCGTGGACAGCGTAACTTTTGAATTTTGTGGCTCGCGTGACTATTTTGCTAGCTCCTTACTCGTAAAGAAAACCGATTAAATTTAATCGTGACTTTGAAGAGAGCAAGCTGTTGTTTACAGCCTTGGTATCGAATTGTTCGTATCGTTCATGCCCAGACATATCCTAGAAAAAGTTCCAGATTAAGACCTTTACGTCATCGAATATTTCACATGATGGCGCAATCGATTTCGAGGGATATTTAAGTGATTATGCAAAAAGAGGCTAAGACAGTTTGTGTGTAGTTGTTGTTGTCAGTTACTGTGCTACAGATTGATCGGTTGATTGCGTGTCTATAGTCATCAGTGAATCAGCAAGGACTGCTTGCAGACAAGAAACGTGAAGGTAGATGTTCGAGAGATTATTTTGTCTTTACTGTGTGTGAAATAAATTTTTCTGACTTTATCGAAGCGTTGGATTCGAAGAGAATATTACGTACGCTAAAAAAAGGTATTACGTCAGCCAGATAATATGCGCTGACGTTTTAGGTTTCACTTTCGTTCCGTGAAAAAAAAAAATATCCTGCTTACTTTGCAAGTTTATTTCACCAAAAGTATTGATCATTAATTTATTTAAACATTTGCGAATGTTCCTTGTGGGATGAGCCTATTCAAGTAAATTCTTGGACTCATCGAAGTGAAGTATGTATTTAATTTGCTGAGGTAAACAAGAACTTACAAGAACTTGCAGGGGGGAAACCCTGATAGTGAAAGGCAGCGAGAGTCACCTTTCGCGTAATGAAATTAATTCGTCATGTAACCGTAGATGACGGCGGTAACTATGTCACGTTTCACAAGACTGCTTATGGTGCAATCGGCTACAAGGGGTAAACAGCTCGTGTAGTCGTTGTTAGTTGTTGTGCCACAGTTTGATCAGTTGATTGTGTGTCTATAGTCATCAGTGAATCAGCAAGGACTGCTTGCAGACAACAAACGCGAAGGAGGATGTTCGGGTGATTATTTTGTCTTTACTGTGTGTGAAATACATTTTTCCGGCTTTATCGAAGCGTTCGATTTAAAGGGAATATTATGTACGCTAACTAGTGAGACAATCTCAGATAGTGCAGAGTATTTTGCAGGATTGTCAGTACTTTTTGAGTCATCCGCTGCCTATATGTAACCTCTTAGTTCAAAGCTCAAAAATAACTTAAAATTAGTGTTTGTCAAGACGATTTTAAATTTTACTCTGGTGTTTTACGTTGAATGTCGTTCATTTTAAATTCATTAATACGTTAAACTAGCAAACGTGATAATTTTATTTTCTCAACGTCAACATTTGTAACTTGATACTTTTGTTTTCCTTCCAAAGTTTGTAACATGATACCCTTGTTTACTCAAAAAAAAAACATTCAAAGCAAGATATTCTCGCTCATTTCCTGCTAGAGAAAGATGAAATAACATTAATTACTTACGAAAAAAAATGGAAGTGGAATGATTTTGTTTCATTCAAGAGGCAAATTTTCATATCTTCGATAAACAATTACTAATTCAATTATCAAATGGTCACCTCTTGTCTTGGAATAGCACGTTCTTATTATGTTACCATCGTCGGTTTTAAAAATAAACCACTTCAAAATACACAATGTTATCGATGTCGATTAATACAACCGAGAAGAGTTTTAAGTTGACCGATATTATATCCTACATCGGTGAATGAGTCCACTCAAAGACTGACTAAATTTAATTGCGGTTTCCGTAAAGTGCCACAGTGTCTACAGCAATATTTGAGGAGTTTCTTTTGTCATGACATTAGTAATTTTAATGCTGCTAACTCGGAAATGTTTCAGGTGAATACATTTGTGAACTTCTTGTTCTCTTTCATAGGGGAAAAAATAGAGAACGGATTGTATCATGCTGAAAATGGTAGAGCGCATGCGTCTTACATGTTGTGTTCTAACATAAGGAAAAGCACTTAACCTTCGTGTATAACTGTGTACATGAAATGTATTGTTTAATTTGACTAACATATAGTTAACACAATGCTAATCAATCTGCGCATGCGCTTCCAGTAAAGTGCTTTTGTTCTTAAGAGAATAGTACCACTAGGATAACAAGAGAATATTGGAACCATACGCAGTTTTGTGATGTTATCCACGATGTAATCTAAGTGTGGTACGTTTTACATAGCAATCAAAGGTAGCTACCCCACCTCCTCGAAATAAAACGAATTAATTAATTGGAATTAATTAATTAAACAAACATTAAATTTTACGCCTTATCGTCATAGTGCTTTAGCGCCGTCAATCCCCAAACTATCCCAATAGTGCACTCTGCACTAAAAAAGGTATTACGTTAGCCCAGAAGCTAATCACCTAGAAGCGTATAACTCCGATCCAATGCTGGGGTTTTTCAGCGAACCAATCAAAATTTACTTCCTAATATGGAGTGTTACACACTGGTACGTCACGATATCCTCGTCTCTCCCGTAGCAATGGCGGACACGGATGTTGCTTTCGTGTTGGTAGTAGTTTGTCGTTTCTCGACCTTTTTCTGCGCTCATCAATAAAATCTAACGTTCATTTTCTTGGAGCTGCTAGCGCACTATCAAGGCTAGAGATTACTGAAGTCTCAATTGTAAGTAAGCATTCTTTTTGTCAAAACAAGCCTGGAAATCATGCTATGTTGAAAATATTGTTGAGCACAAGTGTTTGACACAATTACCATCTTTTGGTCGTTTGCTTGGGAGACAGGGATCCGGTATTGTGATTATTTTTGCATGAAAATTTAGTCGGGGCTACCATCGTTTTTACGGGCTTAAACGGTCAAAATCGAACTTGAAGTTGGGGATTTTCCGTGAATTGCCATACATAATTTCGCGATATTTCGCTAGAGTTGGTGTGATTCATACACTTAATTTTTTTTTTCTCACGACAAGTATATAATTTTGTGGCTCGGTTTTTTCCTTTGATATATTTTCTTGTTAATTTGTTTTGTAGAGTGCATGTGATCCCTTTGTGTGGCCGATGTTCGAACCCTCTCGTCACAACCAAGAGAAAACAATAAGCTTATAGTGTTCAAGCAAGTATATAAACAAATCAGCAAGAGCCTGGATCTTGTCAATGTTTAATTCGTTGCAATGTAAAGATATCGCGTCGATTATAAACTTTCTCCTATTGTGTTCAGTGCCTGTCTTAAATTGTTTAATATCTCAAATGTTCAGTCATGTACATTAAAATGACTGTTTTTGAACTCCAGTTCTTCGTGGTTTGGTCTATTCCAAATTCAATCATTCTCCCCCATTTTTGACTGTTTGTTTTGGTGCACAGAAAGTCTCTATGGTGGGGCCTTGAGATAAGTGCAGATGCTCCACCCATAGGAAAGTGTCCAAATGGCGTGTATAAAATGTTTGTGTCAAAATTTTAAATATTTTAGAACTGTGCATCATGAGCACTAATATAACAAGAAAAAAACATCTCCTATTTAAGAACAGTTTGATTTTGACTGTTATTTATGTACTCCACTCTTTGTATAAAGCATATTGAAAAATTGATTCAGATGTCGTCAAAAGTAATTCAATGGTCTCCACAAAGACAAACTCACAAAGATGATGTGTGCTGCGAAAATTCATTGAGAGAAGGCTCTTCCCTTTAACAATACCATATGTCTGAAGGTTTCTTTTAGACATTCTAGGCCCTTTTGCCCTGAGCAACCCACACCATACTTGCTTGTAAGACTAGGTTAAATCTTGGAAAAAGAATTTACATCTACACTCTTTACATTAGGGTTAATCCTTTTGATCTTTAATAAATCAGGCTTTTGTATTTAAAAAGTACCAAATTGAATTGATAATTCCTTGTATTTGACTAAATTGTCAAATGCCCCACCCTGGGCAACCCTTTGGGAGCAAATGCCCCCATGGTAGGGACCTAACCCCTGTCAAATGCTTGGGAGGGGGTAGAGGGATGAGTGGGTTTGAACGGTTGAAGTATTGCTGCAAACGGTACATAAACATGCATGATTAATAACTGTATGTTTATTTCACATTACAGCGAAACCTCAATATTAAGTCTTGTAATATTCAAGGGGCAATGAAAATTTTGTCATACTTACGAGGAGGCTGTATTGACAGGGAAATGTCAAATTTCATTACAGGTCTATTTTAAGAGACCTCTTTGAAAAGGAAATCATTTGATTTGTTAAACTTTTATGGATGATTTGAAAAAAAAATAGTGTCACAACATTGTTTCTCAGTATTTAATTTGTTTGATCAATTATTCATGAATGTATTTTGGCGACAGGTCATACGAGAGGTAAAATTATGAAGTATTATACAGGTGAACATTTCATTTTGTTAGGGTTTTTTGTAAGAAATATTCAGCTTTAACAAGAAGGCAAAGGGAAAAATGTAATTTGTAATAATCCCAAATTAGCATAAAGTTGCTATTTTGCTGGCACAGAGCAAAGGAATGGGGAGGGTTCAAGGTGTTCAGCGGGTCGAAATTAGTTGCCATTAGCAAGGCCTTCAGCATATGCAGTTGTACAGTTTATTTTCCTCTTCTTGGTTATGCATGAACATGACTTTGAAAGTGTATATATTTCTTTAGTGCTATCATTTTATTACATGACATCATTGTGATTTACTACATTTGTGTGCACTGCATTTTATTAGGATATCCTAAAACCCAAGAGTGGCACCACTGCCTTGGTTGGGGTACACTTTCCCTTATTTTTTCCACCTGCTGTTTTTTCGGGCACTTCTTTTCCAACTATGGTGCACTTGGTTTTTAAATCTTTGAAACATCTAGGAAGTGTTGACACTAAATAAATGGCATGGTGGCTTAGCTGTCCAACACACCTAACACATCTTGATGAGTAGTTGGGGCAAAATCTTTGTCATTCATTCAAATATTATATCAGAACCAGCAGGGGTGGATCAAGGATTTTTGAGGGGGGGGGGGATGACTTGTACCTCAGGGCTGCAGAATTAATGGAAACATGCCCACAAAGTGTTGCTTGTTGCAATTTGGAACCTACAGCTGTACATGTTAATATTGAAAACTATTACACAAGAAATACTAGTAGTGCCACAAAGTAGAAGTTGGAGATAATAAGTACCTTTTCAGAGTGCTTGCCTTTTATTCTATCGTAACCACAATATTTTTCACTTTTTATTTATTGCTTCTCCATAAGGGGTTGGCTACCCTCTCAATCCAGCCTCTCCCCCCAAGTCTATACAAACCAAAATGGTTGAAGAAGCATCCTCGGAGACCCAGAGGCGGTTAGTTAAGGCGAGAGGAAACAAATAGGGCAAAGAAATGAAGCGTCGCAGCATATGTCACAGGTAACCTGCGATGCTTCATTCCTTTGCCTGATTTGTTTCCTCTTGCCCCAACTAACTGCCCCTGGGTTTCTGAGGATGTTGAAGAAGATGCTAAATTACCAATTGGCATTTAAAGACTTTGAGCTTGGAATTAACATGTTGGCTATAATTTGCAAGAAATAGCGTAATTTTGTCCATCTGCACTGTAGTTAACAACCAAACAGAAAGTGGCAGCATGTCTACAATATCAAATTTCGAACCTACAGTATGTAACTGACCAAAAACAGAGTAATGAATGACCTTGCAACTGACCAACAGAGGGGCATACAGTGTAGTGATTTAATGTTTCAAGAGCTACTTCACCAGTTCTGCTTTTATTTCAAAATTTTGATACAATAATTTTAGTCAAAACATCTCAGTATAGATGATTTAAAACTAAACTTGGTCATACTGAATTCATTTGTTATAACAAGCCACTTTTCATATCTTAATATTGAGTTTTTTCAACAGAAGCATATCACCTAGCTTGGTGATATGCTACTGATTTCAATTATTATTTATTTACTCTTTGTCAATTTATTATCTAGGTTTTTATTAATTAATCATTTTAGATAGTGCACGTCCACAGGAGGACTTGCCAATATTCTTTAATTTACCTGCTTTATCAAATAAACCATGTACGTACACCTGTACATGTATGTAAAATTGAGCTTGACATTGTGGCCCAGGGGACACAAACAAAGAAATTAAAAACAGTTTATTGACAGCTCACTTCCACAGTTACACTGGCTTGATTACAGTCATAATGAGGTGCTGTGACACGGAGCCTGTTTCTAGGTTAAGCATCCTAAAAAAACCATAACCTGATCATTGCTGTTGATCACAAGACTTGCAGTGTCAGAATGAATGTTAATCTCACATTTAAATCAAATTACCTGTGCCACACTGCTTTGGATAAAGAGTTTCCTCTACACAAGCTGCATTAAGCCGAAACTTCACGAGAGATATAACATAAGGACTAGCGATGAAATCATGAGCCATACTTTCAGTGCTAATTCACTGCACCCACTGGAGATTATCTTCCAATTAATGAAAAAATATCAGTGCGAACTAATTTTAGAAGTGAAATAAATGGTGAATTTAAAGCCATTTCAATGGATTCCTGAGATCAATCCAATTGATTACAGCAATTTTCAAGGAACAAGACAATTAAAACAGAACATTAATTTTACGATCAAAAGTTATTTTGATATCATCAGAGGTTTCACTTTCATCAGGCTATGGCTCTTTCAGTTCTATCTTGTAATTTTGCTCAATAATTCCTCCAAAATATGGTGTTTTTTGCTGTTTTAGTGCTAATAGCACTGACCTGGCAATTCAGTTAAAAGAAACTTTGTAACTCATTGCTGTAAAAAGGTAAGGTCATCAGTGTGCTCAAGTTTTCAAAGCACTTATTTTGATTTATTCATACACAGGTAGAAGAAAATTAATGTCATCATTGCAACGGAAGTACACTTAAAGTGAATGGGTTGAAATAAAACTGAATTTCAGATTAGAGATGATAATCGTGCATTTGTAGTCAAAACACCATCTGGGATGAGTACTGTCTTGCTAAGTTCTAGAACCATAAACTTTGAAGAGCTTTCCATCAAATTAAACAACTGAAATTTCTATTTTGGTTTGCAACGTTTCAAATGCCCGCAAGAAGGGGAAATAATTCTACCTCAAATACAAACAGATTTTCTTTGTTACCATTTTCTTTCAAAGCAAGACATATTCTTCTTTTCGGGATCCTCAAGCTCTGTCGGCCGTAAACTTTCCCTGAATATAACAACAACATGCATCCTTACTATCCTTACCCTTCGACGGCATCTCCTTTGCGATTTCACATTCATCCTGGCTAGCTAACACCTGATGAACAAATTACTTCAATTGTGCGTGAAGAACAGCAGATTTATCATACGAGTTACCTTTCCCTTTCTCGGAAAATAAATCAAAAAAGGTGTCACTGTAGCGTTTACAAATGAATCCACGAAAGTCGCGAAACACACTCGGCTCAATCATCTACAACTTCTGTTCATTAGCCGTGCTCGACTCAAAATAATCAGAATAAGCTCCCTGACCCTTTCTGTGGACCCTGTTGTCAATATCAACTTCCTGCAGCGTTTCCCCGAGAAGGCTTGAATTGTCCTCCTTCTGCGGTTTAAAAACATGCTCTCTGCTAAAGGCCGCCATTATTTAAACAAACTTACCTCAATCCGCTGATTCCATATTTGGGCAAACAAATTTCCGTGCTTCTGATTGGTCGACGAAAAACCCCAGCATTGTTCCCAACATATAAAGAGAATTTAGACGCTTCTAGGTGATAAGCTTCTGGTTAGCCACATAATGCGCTGACGTTGGAGGTTTCACTTTCGCTACGTGACAAATAATATCCTGCCTACTTTGCAAGTTTATTCCGCCACAAGTATCAGTCATTAATTTATTTCCACATTTGCGAATATTCCTTGGGGGATTAGGCAATTCAAGTGAATTCTTGGGCTTTTTGCTGAGGTAAACAATAACTTGCCAGAACTTGCAGGGGGAAAACCCTAAGAGTTCTAAAATTAGCCGTAATAAGACATCCTAATGCACTTGGTGGTTTTAGCTTTCATCGGAGTTCGGAGTTATAAGCACACCATCAACTTTGCGACGAAGTTAGTCTTCCCTTACGTCTTTTCTTTTGTATTTTGCATTGCTCGGAGTCGGACAGTGTGAGTAACCGTGATTTTTAAAGCGCGGTTACAAACGCGCCGCGGTTTTTGTTTAGTTTTGTCGGTGACCAGACGCAGACCTCTGCTCGGCCAAGTCTTGGTCGGGACTTTGAAACACGCAACCTGTAATGTTTATTCTCCAAAAACTTTTGAAACATCAGTACACGAAAATGTCACATATATTTTGTTCTTTATTGTGTGTGAATTGTATTTCTTTTGGTTTTATCGAAGCGTTCGATTGGAAGCAAAAGAACGTGTCAGAACGTGCAAGGATTACGTCATTGGTAGGGAAATAACAACCGTACTAAAAATAGCCGTGGACAGCGTAACTCTTGAATCATGTGACTCGCGTGACTACTTCGCTAGCTTCTTACTCGTAAAGAAAACCGACTTAATTTAATCGTGACTATGAAGAGAGAAAGCTGTTGTTTATAGCCTTGGTGTCGAATTGTTCGTACCGTTCATACGCAGACGTATCTTAGAAAAAGTTCCTGATTGAGACCATTACGTCATCGAAATTTCGCAAAATTTACGCCTTATGGTGCAATCGGCTACAGGGAGTAAACAGTTCGTGACGGTTTAGCCGTTGTCAGTTGTTGTGCTACAGATTGATCAGTTGATTGCGTGTCTATAGTCATCAGTGAATCAACAAGGACTGCTTGTAGACAAGGAACGTAAAGGTAAATGTTCGGGTGATTATTTTGTCTTTACTGTGTGTGAAATACATTTTTCTGGCTTTATCGAAGCGTTGGATTTGAAGGGAATTTTACGTACGCTAACTAGTAAGACAATCTCAGATAGTGCAGAGTATTATGCAGGATTGTCAGTACTTTTTGAGTCATCCGCTCCTTATATGTAACCTGTTAGTTCAAAGCTCAAAAATAACTTACAATTACTGTTTTTCAAGACGATTTTAAATTTTACTCTGGTGTTTTACGTTGAGTTTCGTTCATTTTGAATTCATTAATACTACGTTAAACTAGCAAACGTGATAATTTTATTTTTTTCAACGTCAACATTTGCAACTCGATACTTTTGTTTTCCTCGCAAAGTTTGTAACATGATACTCTTGTTTTCTCAAAAAAAAAATCATACAAATGAAGATATTCTCGCTCATTTCCTGCTAGAGAAAGATGAAATGTTATTGACCTATGCAAAAAAAAAAAAATGGAAGAGAAATGATTTTGTTTTGTTTCATTCAAGAGGCAAATTTTCATATCATCGATAAACAATTACTAATTCAATTATCAAATGGTCACCTTGTGTCTCGGAATAGCACGTTCTTATTATGTTACACCGTTGGATTTAACAATAAACCACTTCAAAATAGACAATGTTATCGATGTTGATTAATACAACCGAGAAGAGTTTTAAGTTGACCGATATTATATCCTACATCTGTGAATGAGTCCACTCAAAGACTGACTAAATTTATTTCCGCTTTCCGTAAGTGCCACAGTGCCTACAGCAATTTTTGAGGAGTTACTTTTGTCATGACATTAGTAATTTTAATGCCGCTAACTTGGAAATGTTTCGGGTGAATACATTTGTGAACTTCTTGTTCCATTTCATAGGGGATAAAATAAACAAGCGGATGAGGAGATCTATTCTTTTCCCTCTTTAGAGCTTAGCAAACACGAAATAGTTTGAAAACAACACACGACGTTTTGAACCGAGATAGGGATGACTCCAAGATACGCTGTCACAGAAGAGTTCTTTGCACTAAAAGGGAGAACTGATATTACTTGAAGTTATAACAGCTATCGCATATTAAGACGAGAGTGTGGTATCGCTCACATGACTCTGAACTCGAGAACGGATTGTATCATGCTGACAATGGTAGAGCGTAGGCGTCTTAGGCGTCTTAACATAAGAAAAAGCACTTAACGTTCGTGTATAATTGTGTACGTGAAATGTATTGTTTAAGGTTGCCGAACACAGTTTTTAAGTGCCTATGCCTAATTCACCGTACCTTTTCAACTATTTATGCTCTGGCGCCCATTTTTTTCAAGAGTCAAGGTTAACCACAGAAATATTTTTTCTGACTTGGGTGTGTGCTGTTGCCATGGCAACGGGGCTGGTTAAAAACAAGGCTTAAATAATGGTTTTTGTCTATTTTTAAAAAAATGTAGTCGTTAGATTGTTTTCATATTTTGCACACTAAGAATTGACATTAAATCCTTTCTGTCGACATGGTTCTAATAAAATTTTGACATAATTCGCCGTTAATCATTTTCTGCATTATTAAAAATTCCCTATGTCAAAATTCAGACTTTTTTTTGATAGGTCATTCACGTGGTCTCTGATCTATTTTTCTGCCAAATGTCTTGAAATTCTAACGACTGGACCGTTAGAAATTGGCATGTTTCTGCTAAAACATGCGTTACATTTAACTGGGTTCTTTTGGCAACAAACAAAAGCTGAAAATTGCTAGTTACTTTGCATCGTTACCTTTTGTAACATAGCTTTGTAATAAAAGACTAAAGCCATCAATACACAGCGTTTAATTATAGAGAAAAATAACACAGATAGTGCGGGTGTTGAGTAACTAAAATGATCGCTCTATTGACGACATGTTTGTTTTTTGAAATCCTTGTGCACGTGCTGAATTGCATCAGCAAAAACACGCGCGAAAACTGTGTTCGGCCACCT
>JAHPZR010001084.1:27500-60379 GCA_019787425.1 Platygyra sinensis | reverse complement strand
TCCTATTACATTTTTTCACATTTTAACAACCGCGTTTGGGGGACTACAAGCTTTAATTACAAGTTTTGTTCATCTTAAATTTTAAATGAGTTCTTCGTTCTTTTTTTGTCGTGAAGTTACGTTAGTGAAGTACGCTCGTTTAGTTTCAGTTGCTTCGGTTGGGTTTGTGCCTCTGTGCATCCTTTGTTCAACTGAGGAGCTTGGACAATTACCAGTATAGAGTTTGTTCTTGATAAATATCCAAATCTGTTTACTTCGTGATCGAGTGTATAAGGGTTACCATAAAAAAAAAACTGTGAAGATACTGGCTTGATCAGTTTATATTTACCACCCTACTTAAACCTGAAATGGGAAGACATTATGATTTAGTATATACACACTCAGTGATCTTGGTGTTTTAAGCAATCTGATTGGTTCGCTATCTCTGGCTAATGAGCATTATTCACCCCCTACCGAGTGAATTATGCGTAAGCCAAACAAAAATAGAGCATACTTTTGAATAAAGCATACTTTGATTCACACTGATTTGAACGGTGTTTAAGGACCATTATTCTAGACTGTCACAAGGTTTTTTCGAAGATTAACTATAGATTTTCCATGTTCAAAGATTTTGTAAATAGTTTTGCGAATTCGCGCATGCTTTGTACAGCTTGCACGTTTTCCGAGCATGAATTGAGAGGCCAATTAAATCGATTTTTAATGGTTTCCTTCTGAAATGTGTTTGAGATCACTTCCTGTGTATATACTAAAACAATTATTCTTCTCAATCTCGGTGAATAGTGGCAGAATATTTACCTCGATTTCAAAGAATAATTGTTAAATATAAGCCAAATTAGTTGCCCGGTGTTCTCCGAGAGTGTTCTGTCCGTTCAGTAGCGCATAAGTAAAACATTTCATTTAGAGCAAACTGTCTTTGATTCGTAATTATTTGTAATCTTAATCTCAAGTTCATCCTTTCGGTTTCTTGTAGTAAAGTATTCATACTGTTTTAATTTTCGCTTCCTGTCGAACTATGCACTTTAAAAAAAGTGTCACCCTTAATTCTTCTGTTGAAGCATTTTGCAGCCAGTTTAGAACATCAATTTATATACTGTCCTTTTCCTGCTAACAGTTCGATAAACATTTATAGTTTTAGTATAGTTATAGTTAAAGAGTTTATAGTTTGTGTCAATCCAAATGGAAGGCATCTAGTTTAATTGAAAATTATTATCAGCGATTTAATGAATTCTCGAAACAACGTTGAATCCTTTAACATAGCAAAGGACAAGGGGGCTGATAGTCTCAATTTACCTGACGTGGTCTTCTGTGCATGTTCCTCTCACGAGCAAGAGAATATACTCTTATGCTTCTCTCATTAAAGAAAAAGCCAAACTTTCAGGGGGGTTCACTAAACTAATGTCAGATTTTAACTTAAGTGAAGAAGAGACTCGAAAAGTGCTTAACACTGGCAGAATCAGCTGCTCGTGAAACATTTGTACAATGTTTTCAACTCAAAACTTTAAACGACATTTTACTTTTTAATAGCTGATTACCAAATTGGAAGGATTCAAAGTGATCCCTGTACGTCTTGTCAAACCTCTCCAGAAACATTACAACATTTCTTTTATCGATGCTCCTTCTCAACTAAATTTTTGGACTAAACTTTGAAATCTTTTGGTTAATAGCAACCAGGGAGCAAATAAAACTGGAGTATGTTAACATTTCAGATCAGAGAGTTAACCTGCTCAAGTACTTCATCATTTTAGGTAAAATTTATTTATGGAATTGCCCCAAAAAATAAAGAGAAAATATGAAATTGAAAATCTTATAGTCCTCTCACAGCATCTTAAACTTCAAAAAAGTGCTGGTTGATTTTGTTTTGTTGTGTTTGATTTCTATCATATAGATTTATTTAAATTATAAAAATTATATAGTTTATCTAGGATAATTTAAATAACTGTATTGTAAGTTTTATAAAGTATCCTATTAACACAAAATCCAATTGTGTAATTAGAGTTAACTGTAGAGTACGAATTATTTTATCAGTTGTGAAGGCAGAATGTCTGTAGAATTTGTACAGTTTGTAATCGTAGTGTATTAGTAACGATTCTATTGTAAGATATATTATCAAATACGTTAGTATTATAACTAATGTAAGTATCGCAGCTAAGTTTAGTATTGTAAGAAGTTTTAGTAGGGTAAGTAAAGTTAGTATTATATATTAATCAAATAGTTAAAAAAAAAATTAAAAAATATCATCATGGTTAAACTAAAAAAAGTTTATTTACCAATTTTTTTTTTTCTTTTATTTATTTTCTTAGTCACAGTAGAAGCCCCCAAAAGAACCGAAGCCCCAAAAGGAACCGAAGCCCCAGAAGGAAACAAAAGCGCCGGAAGGAACGGAAGCCCCAGAGGAAACAGAAGCTCCAGAAGGAACAGAAGCCCCGGAAGGAACCGAAGCTCCGGAGGGAACAGAAGCCCCAGAAGAGACAGACGCCCCAGAAGGAACAGAAGCTCCGGAAGGAACAGAACCTCCAGAGGGAACAGAAGCTCCAGAAGGAACAGAAGCTCCGGAAGGCACAGAAGCTCCAGAGGAGGAGGAAGACGACTGAAGAGGAGGGAGAAGAAGAGGGCGACTGAGTCAGATCCTCGAATTATTTGCAATCCCGTCGTACAAAGCATTCTTTCAGTCTACTGATATTCTAAGTCATTTAGTATGTAATTGTGGTAGCGTATAAATAAGATTTTGCCTGTTAATGATTAGCTTCGAAATATACATGTAATCTTTAATTCTTTTATCCTGTGTAATGTTTCTTACAATTTAAAGTATATACAATACGATTGGTGGCCAGCTGAATAAATAAATGCTTTGTCCAACGTTATATATGTCTTCGGTGAAAATCTTCTCACAATAACCATATGCCTTTAAAACCACGTGAGCTTTTCAATCAAACTTCAGAATTGGTACCCAGATTTGGCGAAAACACAATGATGAAAAAAGTCACCGAGTCGAACCAGGTTTGGTTCTAAAACTTTAAACTTTTCTATAACCCATGGCTCGGTAATGGTGGTCTTACCGTACTAATCAGACAGCATGTCCAAAGCTTGTTGCAAGCAGCATTTTCGTCTAAGGAGAGTGACTCAATATGGAAAGGGATCTCTATTTTCAATGCGAACGTTCCGATAGAGTTATTTTTACGCGTCTATTGAATCAAAATTGAAATAATGCCCTTCTGCAGCCAGTGGATAAATAACAAACTCAGATATATCAAACACAATTTTGTAACTCAAAATTCAAGGCCTAAGCGAGTGCAAGAAAGAAAAGACTCAGTCTGCACGGTCTGCAGTCTGCGTGCTCTGCGTTTTGGCGTGACCAATTCGCGGTATTCAAACGTGGCATGAACCGAAAGAGAAATTAAGTGAACAAAGTCCATGCAGACAAATGAAATAAAGAACTTTCTCAAACATAGACGAACTCGACTCTAGCTTTGAACTGTTTATGAAGATAATTAAAACCAATTTTATTTTACAGTTTTGGGGAATGTTTATTTTGGGGTTGCCTATGGAAACTGTCGGTGGAGTTCAGTTGACTTTGCGACAAACATGCGTTATCTTTGACATTTATAGCAGCGGGCACGTGGAACGTCAAACGTATCTTCTTTTAGTCGTTTCATGTATCCAGCTACTTTGATTAATCCAAGAAGACGACTCTTCTATAAATATAAATATTCAGTTAGCTATCGGCTAACATACTTTTGCAAATATCACTTAAACTCATTAACTGTCATTGCATGTCCTCAGCTCTCAGCAAACAAAGTTATTGACTCAAAATGCGACTTTTAGCTTCTTCTTTGACCCTGTAAGATTTCATTTCTGGAAATATTTTCTTGCAGTAATGGTTTCAGAGAGATATCACCAAAATTTCTTTCGAAATAACAAATGTTTTTTTTTTTTTTTTCTTGCAGTGATCGGGTCCGTTACACTTGGGTCAATGGTCACGTTTTCAGGCAGAAGTGCTGCATTTAGCTCGCTATCTCAGCGCTCTCGATTTAAATAACCCAAAAATTTAATTTCACTAATTTGAAGAATAAACAATGCTTTTTCTGACCAAAAAAAACAGAACGCCTTTTTATCATTTGAAAATAGGCTAAATGTTGACCTCTCGTTAGCTTTACGGGGTTTTCTTCAAAGAATTATGTTTCAAGTGTATTCTCCTTTCAAGAGTTTATTCTTCTCAATGTGAGTACTTTTTCATTGCCTTTTACACTGATACGCACAGTTTTATTACAAATGTTTTACTCGACTTTATTTATTCAATTAACTATCTCCAGGGGATTTTTTTCCACCTGAACGACACTGCGCTTCAATTTTTTTCTACTTTTCGGTTCCAACGTTATTTTCTTTTTAGCGTTAACTGAAAACATTTTTAATAAAGTTTTTCACCTTCCTTTGCGAGCCTTATCAAAGCTTTCATTATCTGCAATTTTTAAAAATTTTATTTGTCTATAAAGTTCCCCTTTTACGGAGGCTCACAAGCTCTTCTTCAGTATCTCTTCATTTTCTTTTCCGCCGGACTCGACACGGGGGTGTTGGGCAAAAGTCTGGTACCGGACTAGAAACACCCCTGCTCGGTTAGGCTTTGACCCTGAAGATTCTCAACCATGTAAGCCTTGGTGTCAATGTTCCTGTCTTTTTCCACCGGGGTGATGTTATATCTTTTTCTTATTTCTTCTCTTGATCTCGATACCCTCTCAGTGGTTTTCTAATACATATTTCAATTACAAATATATTAATCATTCAGGCGCTGCTTCTCAATTTGGGTAGCACACAGCCTCAAATTCTAGACTGTGCAGGGTTTTGTCTGCCCCTGCCCTTTTGCCAGGCCCAGGTCCTATTACCCAAATTAAGATCCTTCGCTCAGGGTACGAGTTACCCCTGATTAAGATTACATTTAGTTAAACATCTAAGGGTAAAAATGAGCGAAAAAAGTTTAACACAACGTTTCGATGACTCCATGTCATCGTTTTCAAGTAGAAAAGAGATTAAAAAATTTACAACTTAATATAGCGTGCGATGCGACAGAACATAAAAGGTATGCATGTAAAAAGTGACAAATTTAGATAAGTGACAAATTTAAATAAATAGTTTTGCGCGTATGGAGTCTGATTGTGTGTTCAAGCATGGCCTTTTCTTCTTATGAATAACATTTCATAAATCAGACAGTCCAGTTTTCCGTTGCACTTCTTTAAAACGGAAAAAATGTTGCTAAGGTCGCCGATGGTTTCCAGACCGTCATCGTCTTTAAGTGCTTGCCGATTGCCGAATAACTGTGTTCGTCAATGCGTTGGCGTAAATGTCGGCTGGTGTAGCCGACATACTCTGCATCACAGAGGTCACATTTATTATTGTACACAACGCATTGTTGGCTAATTATAGCTGGTTTTTATTCTCCTTTCACTTGAAAATGATGACATGGACTTATCGAAACCTTGTGTTAAACTTTTTTCGCTAATTTTTATCCTTAGATACTTTTATTAAACAAATTTTGAATTTTCCACCTCAAGTTATTTTAATTACAAAGATTTTATATTTTCAGTCTCAAATTCATTTAGATATTACGCCTGCACACTGCAATATAAAAATTATTGCAGCCTGCACACTGCAATATTTTTAATATTGCAGCATGCTTATTTAGCGCGTTTAATTATATTACCCCTGAGAATTTCCCTGCTAACAAAAAGGACCGCCCCCGTTTTCCTGAGACAGTTGTTTTGCATCTTTTAAGACTGCAATCAGTGATTTAGTGCAGAGAGAGAACAATGGCACTGGGTATTGAATAGTAAATATATGATAGTTAACGACTTCCAGTGATATTTGCAAAAGTATGTTAGCCGATAGCTAACTGAATATTTATATTTATAGAAGAGTCGTCTTCTTCGATTAATCAAAGTAGCTGGATACATATTTGGAATTTCTACAAAAAGAAACGTTTAACGCTTCACCTGCCCGCTGCTATAAACGTCAAAAATAACGCATGTTTGTCGCAATGCAACTGAACTCAACTGACAGTTTCCCTAGGCAGCCCCAAAATAAACAATCTCCAAAAAGGAAAGTGAAATTGTTTTACCTTCGTGAAAAGTTAAAGCTAGATTGGAGTTCATTAAAGTTCTTGATTTCATTTGCCTGTGTGGATTTTGTTTACTAGTCAGTTTCTCTTTCAGTACATGCAACGTTTGAATACCGCGAATTGGTCACGCCAAAACGCAGAGCACGCAGACTGCAGAACCTGCAGCATGAGTCTTTTCTTCCATGCACTTGTTTGCGCCTTGAAATTTGAGTCACAATTTTTGGCTCAAGTTACAAAATTGTGTTCAATATATCTGAGTTTGTTATTTATCCACCGGCTGCAGAAGGGCATAATTTCAATTTTGATTCAATAGACGCGTAAAAATAACTCTATGGAAACATTCGCACTGAAAATAGAGATCCCCTTTCCCTTTTGCGTCACTCTCCTTAGACGAAAATGCTGCTTGCAACAAGCTTTGGACATGCTGTCTGATTAGAACGGTTAGACTACCATTACCGAGCCATGGGTTATAAAAAAGTTTACAGTTTGAAAACCAAACCTGGCTCGACTCTGTAACTTTTTCAACATTGCGTTTTCGCCAAATCTGGGTAGCAATTCTGAAGTTTGATTTCAAAAGCTCACGTGGTTTCAAAGGCATGTGGTTATTGTGAGAAGATTTTCACCGAAGACATATATAACGTTGGACAAAGCATTGATTTATTCAGTTGGCAACCAATCGTATTGTATGTACTTTAAATTGTAAGAAACACTAGACAGGATAAAAGAATTAAAGATTACATGTATATTTCGAAGGTAATCATTAACAGGCAATTTTTTACGCTACCTGAATTACATACTAAATTACTAAGAATGTCAGTAGACTGAAAGAATGCTTAGTAGGACGGGATTGCAAATAATTCGAGGATCTGACTCAGTCGCCCTCTTCTTCTCTCTCCTCTTCAGTCGTCCTCCACCTCCTCCTCCTCCTCCTCTTTCTCCTCCTCCTCCTCCTCCTCCTCCACCTCTTCCTCCGTTTATCGTTCTTCTGTTTCTCCTTGGGCTTCTATTTCTTCTGCAGCTTCTGTTCCTTCTGGGGCTTCTGTTCCTCCCGGAGCTTCTGTTCCTTCTGGAGTTTCTGTTCCCTCTAAAGGTTCTGTTCCTTCCGGAGCTTCTGTTCCTTTTGGGGCGTCTGTCTCTTCTGGGGCTTCTGTTCCCTCCGGAGCTTCTGCTCCTTCCGGAGCTTCTGTTTCCTCTGGGGTTTCTGTTCCCTTGGGGGCTTCTGTTCCTTCAGGAGCTTCGGTTCCTTGTGGGGCTTCGGTTCTTTTTGGGGCTTTTTCTGTGACTAAAAAAATAAATAAAAGAAAAAAAAGATAAAAAATTGGTAATAAACTTTTTTTAAGTTTAACCATGATTATATATATTATAACTATTTCCTATAATATATAATACTAACTTTACTTACCCTACTAACACTTCTTACAATACTAAACTTGGCTACAATACTTACATTACTTACAATACTTACGTCTTTAATAATATAACTTACAATAGAATCGTTACTTACACTACGGTTACAAACTGTACAAATTCTACAGACATTCTGCCTACACAACTGCTAATAGAAATCTTGCTCTACAGTTAACTCTAATTACCCAATTACATTTTGTGTTAATAGGAGAACTTTATAAAACTTACAATACAGTTATTTAAATTATCCTAGATGAGTATATAATTTTTATAGTTTAAAGAATTCAATATGATAGAAATAAAAGACAACAAAACAAAAGCAAGCAGCACTTTTTTGAAGTTTAAGATGCTTTGAGAGACTATAAGATTCTAAGGTTCATATTTTCTTTTGATTTTTGCGGCAATTCCATAAATAAATTTTACCTAGAATGATGAAGTACTTGAGCAGGTTAACTCTCTGATCTGAAATGTTAATATACTCCAGTTTTATTTGCTCCCTGGTTACTATTAACCAAAAGATTTCAAATTTAGTCCAAAATTCAGTTGAGAAGGAGCATCGATAAAAGAAATGTTGTAATGTTTCTGGAGAGATTTGACAAAACGTACGGAGATCACTTTGAATCCTTCCAATTTGGTTATCATCTATTAAAAGTAAAATGTCGTTTAAAGTATTGAGTTGAAAACGGAATTGTACAAATGTTTCACGAGCACCTGATTCTGCCAATACAAGCTTTTTTCGAGTCTCTTCTTCACTTAAGTTAAAATCTGACATTAGTTTAGTGAACCCCCCTAAATGTTTGGCTTTTTCTTTAATGAGAGAAGCATAAGAGTATGTTCTCTTGCTCGTGTGAGGAACATGCACAGCAGACCACGTCAGGTAAATTGAGACTATCAGCCCCTTGTCCTTTGCTATGTTAAAGGATTCAACGTTGTTTCGAGAATTCATTAAATCGCTCATAATAATTTTCAATTAAACTAGTTGCCTTCCTGCTGGATTGACTCAAACTATAACTCTTTAACTATAACTATACTCTAAAACTATAAATGTTTAGCCAACTGTTAGCAGGAAAAGGACAGTACATAAATTGATGTTCTAAACTGGCTGCAAAATGCTTCAACGGAAGAATTAAGGGTGGCACTTTTTTAAAGTGCATAGTTCGACAGGAAGCGAAAATTAAATAGTATGAATACTTTACTACAAGAAACTGAAAAGATGAACTTGAGATTAAGATTACAAATAATTGCGAATCAAAGGCAGTTTGCTCTAAATGAAATGTTTTACTTATGCGCTACTGAACGGACAGAACACCCACGGAGAACACCGGGCAACCAAATTGGCTTATATATCATAATGTCTTTAACCTCCATTTTAGGTTTGAGTAGGATGGTAAATATAACTTATCAAGCAGTATCTTCCCAGCTTTTTTATGGATAACCCTCATACACTCAATCGCGAAGTAAACAAATTTTGAATATTTATTGAGACATAACTCTTTACTGATAATGTCAGGCTATCGGTTGACAAAGGATACAAGGACACGACCGACAACTGAAACTAAACGAGCGCACTTCAATAACGTACTCACACAAAATAAAAAAACGAAAAAAATATTTAAATTTTAGATGGACAAAAGTTGTAATCAAAGCTTGTGGACCCAAACCGAGTTGTTAACATTAATAAAATGTAATAGCAAAAAGCAGGTAATGTCATTATCGAGAGTTTTATGGGAAGCAAGTGAACTGAAGTAGTATTTAAATTGTTATATTATTTTCCGTTGACTATTTTTCAAAACTAGTACATTTAACTATTACTAACTGCATAGGAATTATCAGGAATAACCCTTCATAACAGGTTCGATTAGCAGTGCATTCTGAGCAACAGAGGTTACCATACCAAAGATAGGGTTCAGAAACTCAGCTCCAAATTCTAAGCTAAAACTCTAAGTGTAGATCCCAGTGCGTTGATTAGTGTTTAGTTGGTGTTGATTAGTGTGTAGGTAGTGTTTCTCTTCATATTGATTAGTATTTCTTGTAGCCTGTTCATTAGTATTTTATTGTTTTTTGTTTGTTTTCACACTTTCGCTACTAGTCTTTTACCGTTCATCACAATTTGCACCTTTAGTTAAGTCTCGTCGTGTTGTGCATGTAATTACTACGTTTTGTATATTTTAGGCTTAGTTTTCTTGTTATTTGGGTTTGGCTTGGAGCAGTTTTTCTTTGCAGTCTCGCTGCGCGCAGTTTAATATAGTTTTTTCCCTCCCAGTTGAATTGAGTTGTCGCAGAATGCAGTTGAATGTTGTTTAATGTAGTTTTCTTTTTGTGACCGTTACAATGTAAGAATATCTTTACCGTCGTTTCTTATTAGCTGTATTTCGTTGGCAGTTGGTACAATTATGTTTTCTATTCATGTTGTAAGTTTTAGTTCGTTTACCTTTTAGTTTCAACCTACGGATTAAAGTGTACATCAATGTAAATGCATCCGTCGAGTTGAGAACGTTTGTCCGCAGTTATACTAAGGATTTTTAAACATAACCCTTATATTTTTGCGACTCACCTTGCCCAGTCAAGGGGGCAGCGGAGAGCTCTCCAGCCAAAGAACAAAGGCAGAAAATAAACAGAGCTTTTGAAATCATCTTCTGGAGCTCGCTCCTTTTTTCGCAACGATATTCTTCACAATGATGTTCTGCAATCCTGCTACGCAATTTATAGAAAATGCAACCCTTTGTAAGTTCATTGCTTAATATTTTATAAAACGTCAGTCAATATTCAGGAACAATTTAGGAAATTTAGTCACTTCCTCTCTATAATCAGCTTAAGGAGTTAACACTTGAAGCTTTACATTTGAGGCCACTCCATTTTATAGCCGTGACGTAAAGATTAGCTCAGAGCAGAAAGTTTGGAATTCAGATGTACGCGTCATTTTACGCTTTTTAATTATTTATAGGAATTGTCAGATATAGGGCTAGCTTTGTGATTTCCATTTCAAAAGGTACTTGAACATATTATTTGTATCTTGAATAAAGTATTAATTGTGATTGAGACAGCAAGTGAGTTTTAAGCACATTTACTTGTTAAGTTGTAACATGTAGTGACCCTTGCCTCATCTTAGTCATAATCAGTGCGAGAAATTAGCTTATTTTGCAAACGATTAACGGCCATGTATTAACTCTACTGTGATATACTAACTGTTTCATAAACAGCACAGTATCCTATAAATATCTCTTCGGTAAAGTCCGTAGCTTGGGTTTCCCTCATTTTTCATACCAGTGAGTATAAAACGAAGACTGCGGAGTGCAAATTGCAGCCTGGAGATCGAGAAGTAAAGTACAGACTGAGGGTAAAATGTAGACCAGAAGTAAATGCACACTGCAGTTTGTAGACATTTTGGGCGAATATACTACAATTTCCTTAAATTGGTCCTTTTTTCTATCATCACGCAGAAAAAAAAATTCGCCACTGTACTTAATGTTATTGTAACAGCATTGGCATTAAGTTAGTTTTCTCATCCTTAAAAATCTGTACCAAGTTTAGCATCCCTCGTTGGCTAAGTGCAAGTTAGATATTCAAAATTACTTGGGTTAGCTGTAATGCCTGCTGCATCGGCGAAACCACCCGGCATCTCTCCACGCGCGTAGGTGAGCAAGTGTTCAGTAATAGGGGCTCTCTGAGTTGTAAACACTTAGTCACGAGTAGTCCCTCTTTCGTCACGAGAAAAAATATATATCCGCGCGAACTCCTAGGATAGAGAAGCAGGTGATAAAACATTCCTGCGAGACGTCCCAGGTTTCTCGAATATTGGCAACGTGTTGTCAAAGCTCCTGACGTAAGCCAATCATATTTTTGCATTGTGAGAGCAACGCATAGTTCAAACTCTTTGGGTTAGACGGTATTCCCTCCTTTCGCGCGCGTCTCGCGTTTTCTTTGTTAAATTTCCATATATTCTAAATCTACACGCGTCTACATCTTACAAATATCTTATCATTTTTACCAATAACCGAAATATTAACTCAAGAATGCAACGTAGTTGACAAGACAGCGATTTTTCGTTAAGTCTTAAGTGGTCTATATATCCCTGCAAGAAAAACTCATTTTAATAGGAAAGGGTGTGAACCAAGACAAACCTCCCAGTCAGGTAGAACTTTTTTTTGTTGCTGTTGAATTATAACGGGCAGCAGTAAATTTAAGCAGGATAACCTCAGTGGTGAAACAGGAGATTAGTTTGTATATCAGAGGTTAGCTGGCAAGTACACTGTAAGTTATCTATAACCTTGACGCGACGGATATTAGCTCCGATTTACCGTTCAGAGCTTCCAAAATAAGCCGAGCAAATCAATATATAAAACAGAGCACAAACAACGCCTTAGCCCCAGAAAACAATAAGAGATCAGAGAAGCGCCAGAATGGCAGCGTCAAAATATTCAAAGTTGATCGGAGCATTTATGAAACAATATTATGGCAACGTGGGAAAAGGCTGCCTTTAATTTTTGTGTGCAGAATATAACAAGTTTTAGAGAGAAAATATAAACATAGAACAACAATACTGATGCAAAATGAATATTATGCTGTCGATCGAAATGTCACTGGGCTAACTAGCTCCAACGTATATTCACTGACCCCTCTCACAATACAAACATTCTTAACTTTTCTCTCCCAGGAAACTATACCAATGTTAATGACTTTATTGTTTCTGTCGCTAATTTCACTTATTCTTTATTTTTCTGGTTCAGGCAACTTCATTTTAGATTTCTTGACGACTGATATGATATTCCCACAAAGTTCTGTGGAAAATGGTTGAAGGGGCTAGTAATAGGACTGACTTTTCCCCATTCACTTGTACTCTAAGTTTTGACCCTTAATAGGGGAGAGACAAGCATTCAAGGTAGTTGAAATTCACCAAATTTTTGATTAGATGAATGCACAATGTTTATGCGGCATGTTTGGTATACATCAAAAAATATTGTTAAGCGCAACAAAGATTCTGGAGAAGAGAAGAAAAAATGAAACAAGTTGGGCAAGACTTGTGGAATCAGCTTGATTTAGCACCAGGTCTTTATTATGTGGTCCAATGAGCGATTTTTCATTCTTCTTTGGTTGTATCATTTTCAAGAGCAAGAGAAAATTTAACAAGTTGCAAAATAATCAACCAGGAAATGAATGGATGGGTAAGTGGAAAGTGTAGTTGATTCATGTGCACATGTACCCAAGTAATGTGCAAAGGCATGTTGGTGCTCTGAAATTTTGTTCACAATAGAAAAATAAATCTTTTTATCATTTGATGCATTTATTTTTCCTTTTCATTGGCTGAGAGCCCACCACATGACTAATAAATAGCTGCCCACAAATAGTGATCAGCTCATGCATCGTACCGTCTAGATGACGCTCATGTGTAATTGAAACACAAGCTCTCAGGTGAAATAACCTAAGTCGCAGATCGCTTGCCTGAGCTTTCAGAGAGTGAGTTAAATATAAAACCCAGCTAGGTGGTCACAGAGCAATATTATTTGTCTCGTTCAGCAAATACTTGATCTGCTCGCCCCTAACAAATTATGATAGTTTGCTGAACCTCAGCCATTAATAATGTAATTCACAATTGTTATGACTAACTTTCATTTGTTTGGTTTTAAAACCGAAGGAACTGGCACTTAATTTTTTCCAGCTTAATGTGATGCTATTAGCGAATGCTTCTCGTTAACAGGACAGAGCACAGACTCTTGTAATACATGTAGCATCTGTCATTGAAACCAATCAGTACATGTAAATCAAATAAACGTCTGCTCATAACAGACCAGAACAACAACTTTTATCACTAAAAACTATCAAAGCAACAAGATTTTCCAACATTGTTAACAATATTGTCAAAACTGTTGTACAAAAATATTACGTACCTTAAACCAGACTTGAGCTAAAAAAAAAAAAAACATGACTGTCAAAACTGAAAAACTGTAACAGCCCATATGGGAAGCAAGAAGAAAAAGATTTGCTTGAAACCAGAAATATGAAATTTGGTTGTGAGATCTTGACTATGGTGTACTTTGTGAGTGACTGCACTTAAAAGTGAAGTTATTTAACAATTATTCCTCTCGCCCTCATGGGCTCTGAGTCAATAGCTCATTCGGCCTTCGGCCTCATGGGCTATTGACTCAGAGCCCATGAGGGCGAGAGGAATAATTGTTTAAGTAAAATCCAACTAGTTGGTCAAACATATTTCGCTAGTTAAAGCCATTGTTTTGGTTTTCAAAGCCGGTGCTTTTCGCTACTAGTGGGCTATAACAAATAGCCTACAATTAGCTCAACCAATCAGAACGCAGCATTGATAATAGACCACTAGTTGGATTTTACTAATGCAGTATAGTCCTTTTGTTATCCCTTAACATATATTTTCTGATGGCACATAGTGTCATATTTTTCTAGACTCTTTTACGATGAAAACAAGAAAAAAAAAAAAGACTTTATTGAAATAAAGAGCCATCTATCTATTTAAGTATATTCTCCATGTAGAAGCTATTTCTGCTAACATGGGGGCTAGAGAGGTGCAATACTATTATAATATTAGGTTTTTCATGCATAAGGGAACCATGGGTAACATATCTGCATACATAAATACATACATAAATACATACATGCATGCAAACTTTATTCTCGTCCAAAAAGGCCTTTGAGAGAATACATGCTAGGGAATAAATAAATCTAAATAACAACATATTTGATTAATTAAAATGAAAATAAAATAAGATAAGAATGTGAGCTATTTACTATCTACAGAAGCAGTATAATAAAGTCTATGTAATAAATTACTTGATTTAGTTCCGTAGGCATAATACAGATATTGCCATGTCCTCAGCTTCTTAAAGGACCGTCGTCAGCATCTGCTATTTTCGATACCATTAAAGTTAAAAGAAAGCACGCCTGCGCAACACTGTTCTGTGATCAGTATTCATTTATGCATCGCATTTCGACAAACTGGGTCTCATTGGCGCGCTGGTTGACAGAGCCTGGCTACAAAATCCGCAACACTTGGTTAGGTTTTCGCAAGAAAACCACAAAACTTACCAATATTATACAAGAGAATCTATTTTCCAGTTCATCTAGTTGAAAATATCATTATCATCAATATACGCGGCCAAATAGCAAACTGCCCTCATCAAAGCATCTAATCAGCGGGCATAAATGACCGTGTGCGGGCGGCAAATTCATTTACCGCCCTGCAATTGCATGAAAATTACCTATAGTAATTGAAAAACTGAATACCCTGTAACAACCTTTGAGGAGGTACATTTCCAAAAGCCATACTTTGTTTATAAAAACAGTAACCAAAAGAAACCATGAAGAACACAAGTGAAATGAAACTGAAAAGGCTTTATTGGGTTGTTTCCTCTCGATTTACACCTAATCTTGTGATATTTTAGACCACTACACGACAATAAACCTTACACAAGCAAAGAAGTTGATTGCAAGCTTTTATCCCATATTTCACGGTTATTCAAACATAAACTTACATTTTCCGAATATCAACATTCCTAAAGTCCATTTGCGATAAAACTACGGCGAAAAAGTCCCTTAATTTTGGACGTGGAATTAGCCTTTCGCCATGTATTTCCTTCTAGCGACTGGCAATGTTTGCCACCTGGTGACTCCAGAGTTCTTTGCGCATAACATGGGTATCTGATTACAGCCAAATCATTCATTAAATGCTAGATATAATTTTGTTTCCTTTGTTTTAGTAATATCTAAATGAATTTGAGACTGAAAATATAAAATCTTTGTAATTAAAATAACTTGAGGTGGAAAATTCAAAATTTGTTTAATAAAAGTATCTAAGGATAAAAATTAGCGAAAAAAGTTTAACACAAGGTTTCGATAAGTCCATGTCATCATTTTCAAGTGAAAGGAGAATAAAAACCAGCTATAATTAGCCAACAATGCGTTGTGTACAATAATAAATGTGACCTCTGTGATGCAGAGTATGTCGGCTACACCAGCCGACATTTACGCCAACGCATTGACGAACACAGTTATTCGGCAATCGGCAAGCACTTAAAGAACGATGACGGTCTGGAAACCATCGGCGACCTTAGCAACATTTTTTCCGTTTTAAAGAAGTGCAACGGAAAACTGGACTGTCTGATTTATGAAATGTTATTCATAAAGAAGAAAAGGCCATGCTTGAACACACAATCAGACTCCATACGCGCAAAACTATTTATTTAAATTTGTCACTTATCTAAATTGTCACTTTTTACATGCATACCTTTTATGTTCTGTCGCATCGCACGCTATATTAAGTTGTAAATTTTTAATCTCTTTTCTACTTGAAAACGATGACATGAGTCATCGAAACGTTGTGTTAAACTTTTTTCGCTCATTTTTACCCTTAGATGTTTAACTAAATGTAATCTTAATCAGGGGTAACTCGTACCCTGAGCGAAGGATCTTAATTTGGGTAATAGGACCTGGGCCTGGCAAAAGGGCAGGGGCAGACAAAACCCTGCACAGTCTAGAATTTGAGGCTGTGTGCTACCCAAATTGAGAAGCAGCGCCTGAATGATTAATATATTTGTAATTGAAATATGTATTAGAAAACCACTGAGAGGGTATCGAGATCAAGAGAAGAAATAAGAAAAAGATATAACATCACCCCGGTGGAAAAAGACAGGAACATTGACACCAAGGCTTACATGGTTGAGAATCTTCAGGGTCAAAGCCTAACCGAGCAGGGGTGTTTCTAGTCCGGTACCAGACTTTTGCCCAACACCCCCGTGTCGAGTCCGGCGGAAAAGAAAATGAAGAGATACTGAAGAAGAGCTTGTGAGCCTCCGTAAAAGGGGAACTTTATAGACAAATAAAATTTTTAAAAATTGCAGATAATGAAAGCTTTGATAAGGCTCGCAAAGGAAGGTGAAAAACTTTATTAAAAATGTTTTCAGTTAACGCTAAAAAGAAAATAACGTTGGAACCGAAAAGTAGAAAAAAATTGAAGCGCAGTGTCGTTCAGGTGGAAAAAAATCCCCTGGAGATAGTTAATTGAATAAATAAAGTCGAGTAAAACATTTGTAATAAAACTGTGCGTATCAGTGTAAAAGGCAATGAAAAAGTACTCACATTGAGAAGAATAAACTCTTGAAAGGAGAATACACTTGAAACATAATTCTTTGAAGAAAACCCCGTAAAGCTAACGAGAGGTCAACATTTAGCCTATTTTCAAATGATAAAAAGGCGTTCTGTTTTTTTTGGTCAGAAAAAGCATTGTTTATTCTTCAAATTAGTGAAATTAAATTTTTGGGTTATTTAAATCGAGAGCGCTGAGATAGCGAGCTAAATGCAGCACTTCTGCCTGAAAACGTGACCATTGACCCAAGTGTAACGGACCCGATCACTGCAAGAAAAAAAAAAAAAAAAACATTTGTTATTTCGAAAGAAATTTTGGTGATATCTCTCTGAAACCATTACTGCAAGAAAATATTTCCAGAAATGAAATCTTACAGGGTCAAAGAAGAAGCTAAAAGTCGCATTTTGAGTCAATAACTTTGTTTGCTGAGAGCTGAGGACATGCAATGACAGTTAATGAGTTTAAGTGATATTTGCAAAAGTATGTTAGCCGATAGCTAACTGAATATTTATATTTATAGAAGAGTCGTCTTCTTGGATTAATCAAAGTAGCTGGATACATGAAACGACTAAAAGAAGATACGTTTGACGTTCCACGTGCCCGCTGCTATAAATGTCAAAGATAACGCATGTTTGTCGCAAAGTCAACTGAACTCCACCGACAGTTTCCATAGGCAACCCCAAAATAAACATTCCCCAAAACTGTAAAATAAAATTGGTTTTAATTATCTTCATAAACAGTTCAAAGCTAGAGTCGAGTTCGTCTATGTTTGAGAAAGTTCTTTATTTCATTTGTCTGCATGGACTTTGTTCACTTAATTTCTCTTTCGGTTCATGCCACGTTTGAATACCGCGAATTGGTCACGCCAAAACGCAGAGCACGCAGACTGCAGACCGTGCAGACTGAGTCTTTTCTTTCTTGCACTCGCTTAGGCCTTGAATTTTGAGTTACAAAATTGTGTTTGATATATCTGAGTTTGTTATTTATCCACTGGCTGCAGAAGGGCATTATTTCAATTTTGATTCAATAGACGCGTAAAAATAACTCTATCGGAACGTTCGCATTGAAAATAGAGATCCCTTTCCATATTGAGTCACTCTCCTTAGACGAAAATGCTGCTTGCAACAAGCTTTGGACATGCTGTCTGATTAGTACGGTAAGACCACCATTACCGAGCCATGGGTTATAGAAAAGTTTAAAGTTTTAGAACCAAACCTGGTTCGACTCGGTGACTTTTTTCATCATTGTGTTTTCGCCAAATCTGGGTACCAATTCTGAAGTTTGATTGAAAAGCTCACGTGGTTTTAAAGGCATATGGTTATTGTGAGAAGATTTTCACCGAAGACATATATAACGTTGGACAAAGCATTTATTTATTCAGCTGGCCACCAATCGTATTGTATATACTTTAAATTGTAAGAAACATTACACAGGATAAAAGAATTAAAGATTACATGTATATTTCGAAGCTAATCATTAACAGGCAAAATCTTATTTATACGCTACCACAATTACATACTAAATGACTTAGAATATCAGTAGACTGAAAGAATGCTTTGTACGACGGGATTGCAAATAATTCGAGGATCTGACTCAGTCGCCCTCTTCTTCTCCCTCCTCTTCAGTCGTCTTCCTCCTCCTCTGGAGCTTCTGTGCCTTCCGGAGCTTCTGTTCCTTCTGGAGCTTCTGTTCCCTCTGGAGGTTCTGTTCCTTCCGGAGCTTCTGTTCCTTCTGGGGCGTCTGTCTCTTCTGGGGCTTCTGTTCCCTCCGGAGCTTCGGTTCCTTCCGGGGCTTCTGTTCCTTCTGGAGCTTCTGTTTCCTCTGGGGCTTCCGTTCCTTCCGGCGCTTTTGTTCCTTCTGGGGCTTCGGTTCCTTTTGGGGCTTCGGTTCTTTTGGGGGCTTCTACTGTGACTAAGAAAATAAATAAAAGAAAAAAAAAAATTGGTAAATAAACTTTTTTAGTTTAACCATGATGATATTTTTTAATTTTTTTTTTAACTATTTGATTTAATATATAATACTAACTTTACTTACCCTACTAAAACTTCTTACAATACTAAACTTAGCTGCGATACTTACATTAGTTATAATACTAACGTATTTGATAATATATCTTACAATAGAATCGTTACTAATACACTACGATTACAAACTGTACAAATTCTACAGACATTCTGCCTTCACAACTGATAAAATAATTCGTACTCTACAGTTAACTCTAATTACACAATTGGATTTTGTGTTAATAGGATACTTTATAAAACTTACAATACAGTTATTTAAATTATCCTAGATAACTATATAATTTTTATAATTTAAATAAATCTATATGATAGAAATCAAACACAACAAAACAAAATCAACCAGCACTTTTTGAAGTTTAAGATGCTGTGAGAGACTATAAGATTTTCAATTTCATATTTTCTCTTTATTTTTGGGGCAATTCCATAAATAAATTTTACCTAAAATGATGAAGTACTTGAGCAGGTTAACTCTCTGATCTGAAATGTTAACATACTCCAGTTTTATTTGCTCCCTGGTTGCTATTAACCAAAAGATTTCAAATTTAGTCCAAAATTTAGTTGAGAAGGAGCATCGATAAAAGAAATGTTGTAATGTTTCTGGAGAGGTTTGACAAGACGTACAGGGATCACTTTGAATCCTTCCAATTTGGTAATCAGCTATTAAAAAGTAAAATGTCGTTTAAAGTTTTGAGTTGAAAACATTGTACAAATGTTTCACGAGCAGCTGATTCTGCCAGTGTTAAGCACTTTTCGAGTCTCTTCTTCACTTAAGTTAAAATCTGACATTAGTTTAGTGAACCCCCCTGAAAGTTTGGCTTTTTCTTTAATGAGAGAAGCATAAGAGTATATTCTCTTGCTCGTGAGAGGAACATGCACAGAAGACCACGTCAGGTAAATTGAGACTATCAGCCCCCTTGTCCTTTGCTATGTTAAAGGATTCAACGTTGTTTCGAGAATTCATTAAATCGCTGATAATAATTTTCAATTAAACTAGATGCCTTCCATTTGGATTGACACAAACTATAACTCTTTAACTATAACTATACTAAAACTATAAATGTTTATCGAACTGTTAGCAGGAAAAGGACAGTATATAAATTGATGTTCTAAACTGGCTGCAAAATGCTTCAACAGAAGAATTAAGGGTGACACTTTTTTAAAGTGCATAGTTCGACAGGAAGCGAAAATTAAACAGTATGAATACTTTACTACAAGAAACCGAAAGGATGAACTTGAGATTAAGATTACAAATAATTACGAATCAAAGACAGTTTGCTCTAAATGAAATGTTTTACTTATGCGCTACTGAACGGACAGAACACTCTCGGAGAACACCGGGCAACTAATTTGGCTTATATTTAACAATTATTCTTTGAAATCGAGGTAAATATTCTGCCACTATTCACCGAGATTGAGAAGAATAATTGTTTTAGTATATACACAGGAAGTGATCTCAAACACATTTCAGAAGGAAACCATTAAAAATCGATTTAATTGGCCTCTCAATTCATGCTCGGAAAACGTGCAAGCTGTACAAAGCATGCGCGAATTCGCAAAACTATTTACAAAATCTTTGAACATGGAAAATCTATAGTTAATCTTCGAAAAAACCTTGTGACAGTCTAGAATAATGGTCCTTAAACACCGTTCAAATCAGTGTGAATCAAAAGTATGCTTTATTCAAAAGTATGCTCTATTTTTGTTTGGCTTACGCATAATTCACTCGGTAGGGGGTGAATAATGCTCATTAGCCAGAGATAGCGAACCAATCAGATTGCTTAAAACACCAAGATCACTGAGTGTGTATATACTAAATCATAATGTCTCCCCATTTCAGGTTTAAGTAGGGTGGTAAATATAAACTGATCAAGCAGTATCTTCACAGTTTTTTTTTATGGTTAACCCTTATACACTCGATCACGAAGTAAACAGATTTTGGATATTTATCAAGACATAACTCTATACTGGTAATGTCAAGCTCTCAGTTGACAAAGGATACAAGGACACCACCGACAACTGAAACTAAACGAGCGTACTTCAATAACGTACTCACACAAAAAAAGAAACGAAGAAATATTTAAAATTTAAGATGAACAAAAATTGTAATTAAAGCTTGTAGTCCCAAAACGGGTTGTTAAAATGTGAAAAAATGTAATAGGAAAAAGCAGGTAATGTCATTATCGAGAGTTTTATGGGAAGCAAGTGAACAGAAGTAGTATTTAAATTGTGACATTCTTTTCCGTTGACTAGTTTTCAAAACTAGTACATTAACTATTACTAACTGCACAAATATTATCAGGAATAACCCTTCATAACAGGTTCGATTAGCAGTGCATTCTAAGCAACAGAGGTTACCACACCAAAGTTAGGGTTCAGAAAGTCAGCTCCAAAGTCCAAGCTAAGACTCTAACGATTTTTAAACATAACCCTTATAGTTTTGCAACTCACCTTGCCAAGTCAAGGGGGCAGCGGAGAGCTCTCCAGCCAAAGAACAAAAGCAGAAAATAAACAGAGCTTTTGAAATCATCTTCTGGAGCTCGCTCCTTTTTTCGCAACGTTATTCTTCACAATGAAGTTCTGCAATCCTGCTACGCAATTTATAGAAAATGCAACCCTTTGTAAGTTTATTGCTTAACAATATTTTATAAAACGTCAGTCAATATTCAGGAACAATTTAGGAAATTTAGTCACTCCCTCTCTATAATCAGCTTAAGGAGTTAACACTTGAAGCTTTACATTTGAGGCCGATCCATTTTATAGCCGTGACGTAAAGATTAGCTCAGAGCAGAAAGTTTGGAATTCAGATGTACGCGTCATTTTACGATTTTTAATTATTTATAGGAATTGTCAGATATAGGGCTGGCTTCGTGATTTCCATTTCAAAAGGTACTTTAACATATTATTTGTGTATCTTAAATAAAGTATTGATTGTGATTGAGACAGCAAGTGAATTTTAGCACATTTGCTTGTTAAGTTATAACTGGTAATGACCCTTGCCTCATCTTAGTCATAATCAATCAGTGCGTGAAATTAGCTTACTTTGCAAACGATTAACGGCCAAGTAATGACTCTACTGTGATATGATGTTTCATAAACAGCACAGTATCCTATAAATATCTCGCCGGTAAAGTCCGTAGCTTGGGTTTCCGTCATCTTTTGATACCAATGAGTATAAAACGAAGATTGCGGACTAATTGCCGCCTGCAGATCGGGGAGTAAAGTACACACTGAGGGTAAAATGCACACTGCAGTTTGTAGACATTTTGGGCGAATATACTACAATTTCCTTAAATAGGTTGGCGTTTTTTCTATCATCACGCATATAAAATTCGCCACTGTACTTAATGTTGATGTATCAGCATTGGCATTAGGTTAGTTTTCTCATCCTTAAAAAACTGTACCAAGTTTAGCATGACAAATCCTATCCCTCGTTGGCCGCTAAGTGCGGGTTCGATATTCAAAATTATTTGGGTTAGCTGTAATGCCTGATGTATTGGCTAAACTACCCGGCATCTCTCCACGCGCGTAGGTGAGCAAGTGTTCAGTAAAAGGGGCTCTCACAGTTTTTTTTTTTTTTTTTAGTTCCTCTCTCGCCGCGAAAAAAAAAAAAAAAATTGCCGAGTGAACTCCTAGGATTGAGAAACAGGTAATAAAACATTCTTGCGAGACGTCCCAGGTTTCTCCAATATTGGCTACGTGGTTCCAAAGCTTCTGACGTAAGCCAATCATATTTACGTGTTGTAAGAGCAACGCATAGTTCAAACTCTTTGGCTTAATTAGACGGTATTCCCTCCTTTCGCGCGCGTCTCGCATTTTCTGTGTTAAAACTCTATATATTCTAAATCTACACGCTTCCACATGTTATCCATATCTTATCATTTCCACCAATAGTCAAAATATTAACTCAAAGAATGCAAAGTTGGTTTATATGCCTGCAAGAAAAACTCATTTTAATAGGAAGGGGTAGGCTCCAACGGTCTTTTCTTTTTGAAAGAGAGGTAAGAGTTCCGGAACCTCCCAGCTTGTTACTGTTGAATTATAACGGGCAGCAGTAAACTTAAGCAGGATAACCTCAGTGGTGAAACAGGAGATTGGTTTGTATATCAGAGGTTAACTGGCACGTAACTTAAGCTTCAGTTGACGCGACGGATATTAGCTCCGATTTACGGTTCAGAGCTTCCAAATAAGCCGAGCAAATCAATATAAAAAATAGGGCATAACAACGCCTTAGCCCCAGAAAACAATAAGAGATCGGAGAAGCGCCAGAATGGCAGCGTGTAATTATTCAAAGTTGATCGGACCATTTATGAAGCAATATTTTTGCAACGTAGGAAAACGCTGGTTTAAATATTATGTGTGCACAATATAATAAGTTTTTAGAAAGAAAACATAAACATAGAACAACAATGCGGATGCAAAATGAATGTCATGCTGACGCTCGAAATGTCACATGGCTAACTTGTTCCAATGTATTTTCACTGGCCCGGCTCTCACAATACATAAATCCTTAACTTTTCTTTGTCAGGAAACTACAACCATATTAATGACGTCATTGTTTCTATCGCTAATTTCACTTATTCTTTATTTTTCTGGTTCACACAACTTCATTTTAGATTTCTTGACAACTGAAATGATATTCCCACAAAGTTCTCTGCAAAATGGTTAAAGGGACTAGTGACAGGAACTTCTCCCCATTTACTTGTACTCTAAGGTTTGACCTTTAATAGGGGAGAGACAAGCATTTAAGGTAGTTGAAATTCACCAAATTTTTGATTAGATGAATGCACTATGTTTATGCGGCATGTTTGGTATATATAAAAAGATATGGTTAAGCACAATAAAGATTCTGGAAGAAGAAATTACCTGACAGGAAGAAGAAAAAATGAAACAAGTTGGGCAAGACTTGTGGAATCAGCTTGATTGAGCACCAGGTCTTTATTATGTAGTTCAATGAGCTATTTTTCATTCTTCTTTGGTTGTAACATTTTCAAGAGCAAGAGAAAATTTAACAAGTTGCAAGATAATCAACCAGGAAATGAATGGATGGGTAAGTGGATAGTGACGGTAGTTGATTCATGAGCACTTGTACCCAAGCAATGTCCAAAGGCATTTTGGTGTTCTGAAATGTTGTTCACAACTGAAAAATAAATCTTTTTCTCATTTGATGTATTTATTTTTCCTTTTCATTGGCTGAGAGCCCACCACATAATTTACAAGTAGCTGCCCAGAAATAGTGATCAGCTCATGCCTCGTACCGTCTAGATGATTGTGCTTGCTGCAAATAATATTCTGCTCATGTGTAATTGAAACACAAGCTCTGAGGTGAAATAACCTAAATCGCAGATCGCTTGCCTGAGCTTTCAGAGAGTGAGTTAAATATGAAACCCAACTGGGTGGTCGCAGAGCAATATTATTTGCCTCGTTTAGCAAATACTTGATCTGCTCGCCCCTAACAAATTATGATAGTTTGCTGAACCTCAGCCATTAAAAATGTAATTTGCAATTGTTGTGAATTACATGCATTTGTTTGGTTTTAAAACCTAAGGAACTGGCACTTTTTTCCAGCTTAATGTGATGCTATTAGCGAATGCTTCTCGTTAATAGGACAGAGCACAGACTCTTGTAACACATGTAGCATCGCATCGAAACCAGCCAGTACATGTAAATCAAATAAACGTCTGCTCATAACAGACCAGAACAACAACGTTTATAATTAAAAACTATCAGAGCAGCAATATTTTCCTACATTGTTAACAATATTGTCAAAACTGTTGTAAAAAAATATTACGTACTTTAAAACCAATCTTGAGCTCTAAAAACAAATGACTGTCAAAACTGAAAAACTTTAACAGCTCATATAGGAAGGAAGAAAAAGGATTTGCTTGAAACCAAAAATTGAAATTTGGTTGGGAGATCTTGACTATGGTGTACTTTGTGAGTGACTGCACTTAAAAGTGAAGTTATTGCAGTATAGTCTTTTGTTATCCCTTACTATATATTTTCTGATGGCACAGAGTGTCATATTTTTCTTGACTTTTTTACAAAGAAATACAAGAAGAAATAAGACTTAATTGAAATAAAGAGAGCCTGGCTACAAAATCCGCAACACTTGATTGGGTTTTCGCAAGAAAACCACGAAACTTACCAATATTATACAAGGGAATCTATTTTCCAGTTGATCTAGTTGAAAATATCATTAATCGTTTTTTTCTCATTTACCGGTCATGACTGTGATCCCCCGGTTTCACAGTCACTGACACTACATATATCTTTTACTTTAAATTATCTTACATTGGTCCTTTTTTCTATCATCACGCAGATAAAATTCGCCACTGTGCTTAACGTCATTGTAACAGCATTGGCATTAAGTTAGTTTTCTAATCCTTAAAAATCAGTACCAAATTTAGTGTGAAAAATCCTATCCGTCGTTGGCTAAGTGATTAAGTATTCAAACTTTTGCGGGCTGCCGGCTGTAATACCTGCTATGTCGGCGAAACCACCTGAGATCTTTCCACACAACAACTTTTTGTAAACCCCCCTCAACGAAGTCCTGGTAAGATTTAAAAATTAAAGCTGTTGTCCAGGTTTAATAACTGCCAGACTTTTTTTTTGCTTTTGTCAGTCTTTTTTATTTGAAATGCCCAGGGAAATTTTGTCAAACGTTTTTGGAACAAAGACTTAAATAAGTAACCTACAGTTTAGATTAAGTAATTACAATTGAATAAAATGATTAACGGTACCGGAGTATGGTTGGGCACTGTTGTGTCACATAGTAGGGTATCGAGTAGTCCTATCCAATTTGAAAGTGCTCGAAAAGATTTTGCCTTCCCTCGAATTGCTCGCAAAAATTAGATGAGTGCTTGCTTGCTCGTGCTCGCAAAATTTTAACAAGTGCTCGCATGCTCGGATTATCGTTAAAGTTCCCTGCCGTGTAGCGTAAGCATAATTTGCATCCTGAGTAAAAGAACTGGCATTGGAAAAAATGTTTCCTATCTGGCAAACAGGGAAACATTTGGGAATCATGCGCGCTATGAATGTTCCTGAAAAAAATGCTACTTCATCTTGTTGACGTTTAGGAAACTGACGGGCCTGAGTTCAGTCCCAGGTAGCTGGATGTGCTATCTTTAACCCTCTTGAGAGGGCTGATTTTATTTTTTATTTTTTATTTAAATCAGCTCGGTTAAACTAGGCTAGATTTACATAGCAACAAATAAACACAGTACAGCTAAAAGAAAAAATGTAACAATAAAATAGGGAGCGGATTGGATCATCCAAATAGCAAAGGCTAATCTAGTGGATGACCCTTATTATAAAATGCAGTTACAGACAGAATTAAGGAAATTTTTTTATAAAAAGTGTCTCTTCATGCGCTAAGGTAGGCTACTTGTTTGTCAACGGAGGCTTAGAGATCTTCAGATCCCGTTGAGCGTCCACCCACCGACTCTCGTGAAGCTAAGTGAAGTAATTTTGCAGCAAAAGGCATACTAAACAAGGCATAATTGGCTGTAAGCCACTGGGAATGGTTAAACCGCGACAAAGTCTTATCATGCTGCCGAGCTTTGCGCCTGTTGTCATGCCAGTTTAGAAGGTGTCAGCTAGTCAGATTACTTGACGCAAAACAACGTTTTAATAAAGAGAGATTCTAGCTGGCGGAAAATTTACGAAATGCTCGCTGCTCGCAATTTGTAATTTTTAAAGCGCCTGCAATTCGCACATGAATATCGATCACTGTTCGTGGTCGCAAAAATTAACGGACTGCTCGCATTCTCGCAAATGCTAGCAAACACCATCCGATACGCCTCATAATATTACCGTCTCTGAATCGACAATCGGCCGAACTGTCTTAGAATTTGAACAATCGAAGAGGAATTTAAGTAATGATCCGTGCAAGAACTAGGCAAAAGAACAATAGACCGTGGCAATAGCGGCAGTTATTATTTCGGCGCTGATCACTCGAATCAAATTAAATTCAACGTATGTGATTGGTCCACACGCAAAAAGCTTGAAATTTGAATTTCAAATTGAAAAGTAGATACACTGGAATCCGTTCGAATATCTTTTTATTTTGGATTTGAATTCGTTGCATTTGTAAATTTAACATATCTTAAGGTGGCTGAACACAGTTTTTGATACCTCTGTTTCATTTACATTTTTCTCTAAAACCCTTGAAGCAGCAAGCAAGTTAACAACACAAACTTCAACTTTTTGATTATTAAGCTGACGTATGTACCGTTGCCATGGCAACATGATCAAATATAAACAGGTGTTTAAAATCGGTTTTGTTTATTTGCAGAAAATCTAGTCATTAGATTTTCTTTACAATTTGCATGCAACAAGCTTGTAACGATACTCGCAAGTTAGCGCTATTTTAATAATAATTTAACAAACAGATCTTTCATTATCCCTCTTTGAAGGTTCACTGGCATATCTTGAATTTCCTTTGTTAAAGTTCAATTTTTTTTTCAATCCTCCACTTACTTATTTCCTAAAGTATTTTCGTGCCAAATTTCGTGAAATTTTAATGAGTGGTTCTCGAGAAATAAGCGCCTCCGAGAAGTCAATTTTTCACTCAATCGCACTTTTTTCGACTTACTACGCATGCGCTGCATTTAACTGGGTTCTTTTAGCAACAAAGAAATAGCGGAGCTGAGTTCTTTGCATCGTTACCTTCCTAACATACCTTTGTAATAAAAGAGTAAAACCATCAATTCAATACATTGTGTTCATTTGTGAAGAAAAAAATAGTACAGATAGCGCAGACATTGAGCAAATAAAATGATCGCTCTGATGCCATGTTTGTTTTTATGCAATACTTGTGCACGCGCTGAATCGCCTTAGCAAGAGCGCGCGCCAAAACTGTGTTCGGCCACCTTAAACTGACAAAATTTCGATGCGCCAAAAGGCTAACTTTTGATTGGCGCATAGAACAATGCTAAAATTTTACCGGGAGATAGATTTTAGAGAGATGGGGCACATATCAAAAAAAATTTTGTTGATGTCACTTTTTTATTGCTTTTTTCTACGATTTTTCGATATCAGCCAATCAGACGCGCCGATTTAATTGAATTTAAAAATAATTCTTTCCCACCTCTTAATCGATTTTGCCAATTGCCTGCCTAGTTTTTGCTCGGATCATTACATCACTGTGCACCGCACTCTGGCTTTGTTTGTTCAAAGGAAGTCTCATCTTGAAAGAAACAAAGACAAATGAGATACGTGTAGAATTTAGCCAAAAAATTACCATGAACATGAGCACGTACTGACACGTTCATCTTTTAATTAAATTAAGGATTGAACTGTTAACATTCTCCAAACAATATATCACTTGCGAACCAATACAACATCTATTAGAACATGCCATTTCAATTTGTTCTAATAGCAGTCTTTATAGTATCATTTGGTGGCGGTAATCACACTTTGTTTTCTGGTGTTTGAATGAGGTGAAACAAATATGAGCTCATGATAGCGTTTGACAGCTATTTCTTGATCGTGTTTTTAACTCTCGAAGACCGTTATCAAGCATGTTATAAACTTCCGATTCAAAGCCAAAAAGCGATTGGCCAAGATCTTCTTAGGCACCCTTAAACGCTTTTACAGGGACAATCTAAACGCTTGGGAAAGAAATATTGCCATATTGTACGGGCGCGGAATTCACATTTTTTGATACACTATTGCTATTCTCAAAATTGACCAAAACGGAACAACTTTAGGCTTTTCCTTAGCGTCCACTGAATAGCAACAACTTGATAATATCAACTGCTATTTGCGTGTGAAAGCCAAGAAAACTAAACGTACAGCAAATTATTTGCGTGATGCCATTTGCTTGAAATATTCAAAAAGTCCGAACACTTCGTTTTTCCAAAACCCCACGCATACCTTTTGAATGTTTGACCGTTCTACAAGTAATATTGTGCTGCATGATTTTTCAACTGATATTGGAAACCCCAGGTGTTATCATGTTGTTGTTTTGGATAGTTTATCACCAATGCCTTTGTCGATAAATTGGTTTTGATTTAGTTGTTGATTTTTGTTTTGTTTTTTTTCTCAGTAAATAAATACCAAGAATTGAAATTTATCTATCGTAAGCACTGTACTGCACTTCATGGCAGTTCGATTCTGGGGAAAATCTAATCAACAAACAATATATAAGAGTACTCAATCTGTTTTTCCGTAGCAAAATATATTTTTCTCATGTCCTCAAGTTTATACTCGCCACTGTACTTAGTATTTTCACTTTTATGTTTTCAACTTATACTAGTCGATTTAATTTAAGTTTTTATCGCTACAATATTAGCAAATTTGTCAATATGCCGCTATTTTGTATGGGTGGTTCAAAAACGATATCATTCTTCATAGAAGTAGGAAACAATACTACAAACAAAGACATTTAGAAAGATGGCTGGCAGACATACACTAATGTACCTTATTACCGTATTATACCGTATTATCTATAGACTTCAACAGTTATAATCTGCTTGAAGTGGCAAGATTCTTCGATGAAAATGGTACGTTTTTCATAACCTATTAGCTTACGTTAGTTTATTTGTATCAGATATTAGGAAACAGTCCTAGGAAAGCACTCGCGCTGATTGGTTAAAAACCGTGTTTGTAATACCAGAAGCTAATCACCTAGAAGCGTATAACTCCGATCCAATGCTGGGGTTTTTCAGCGAACCAATCAAAATTTACTTCCTAATATGGAGTGTTACACACTGGTACGTCACGATATCCTCGTCTCTGCCGGAGCAATGGCGGACACGGATGTTGCTTTCGTGTTGGTAGTAGTTTGTCGTTTCTCGACCTTTTTCTGCGCTCATCAATAAAATCAAACGTTTATTTTCTTGGAGCTGCTAGCGCACTATCAAGGCTAGAGATTACTGAAGTCTCAATTGTAAGTAAGCATTCTTTTTGTCAAAACAAGCCTGGAAATCATGCTATGTTGAAAATATTGTTAAGCACAAGTGTTTGACACAATTACCATCTTTTGGTCGTTTGCTTGGGAGACAGGGATCCGGTATTGTGATTATTTTTGCATGAAAATTTAGTCGGGGCTCCCATCGTTTTTACGGGCTTAAACGGTCAAAATCGAACTTGAAGTTGGGGATTTTCCGTGAATTGCCATACATAATTTCGCGATATTTCGCTAGAGTTGGTGTGATTCATACACTTAATTTTTTTTTCTCACGACAAGTATATAATTTTGTGGCTCGGTTTTTTCCTTTGATATATTTTCTTGTTAATTTGTTTTGTAGAGTGCATGTGATCCCTTTGTGTGGCCGATGTTCGAACCCTCTCGTCACAACCAAGAGAAAACAATAAGCTTATAGTGTTCAAGCAAGTATATAAACAAATCAGCAAGAGCCTGGATCTTGTCAATGTTTAATTCGTTGCAATGTAAAGATATCGCGTCGATTATAAACTTTCTCCTATTGTGTTCAGTGCCTGTCTTAAATTGTTTAATATCTCAAATGTTCAGTCATGTACATTAAAATGACTGTTTTTGAACTCCAGTTCTTCGTGGTTTGGTCTATTCCAAATTCAATCATTCTCCCCCATTTTTGACTGTTTGTTTTGGTGCACAGAAAGTCTCTATGGTGGGGCCTTGAGATAAGTGCAGATGCTCCACCCATAGGATAGTGTCCAAATGGCGTGTATAAAATGTTTGTGTCAAAATTTTAAATATTTTAGAACTGTGCATCATGAGCACTAATATAACAAGAAAAAAACATCTCCTATTTAAGAACAGTTTGATTTTGACTGTTATTTATGTACTCCACTCTTTTGTATAAAGCATATTGAAAAATTGATTCAGATGTCGTCAAAAGTAATTCAATGGTCTCCACAAAGACAAACTCACAAAGATGATGTGTGCTGCGAAAATTCATTGAGAGAAGGCTCTTCCCTTTAACAATACCATATGTCTGAAGGTTTCTTTTAGACATTCTAGGCCCTTTTGCCCTGAGCAACCCACACCATACTTGCTTGTAAGACTAGGTTAAATCTTGGAAAAAGAATTTACATATACACTCTTTACATTAGGGTTAATCCTTTTGATCTTTAATAAATCAGGCTTTTGTATTTAAAAAGTACCAAATTGAATTGATAATTCCTTGTATTTGACTAAATTGTCAAATGCCCTACCCTGGGCAACCCTTTGGGAGCAAATGCCCCCATGGTAGGGACCTAACCCCTGTCAAATGCTTGGGAGGGGGTAGAGGGATGAGTGGGTTTGAACGGTTGAAGTATTGCTGCAAACGGTACATAAACATGCATGATTTCACATTACAGCAAAACCTCAATATTAAGTCTTGTAATATTCAAGGGGCAATGAAAATTTTGTCATACTTACGAGGAGGCTGTATTGACAGGGAAATGTCAAATTTCATTACAGGTCTATTTTAAGAGACCTCTTTGAAAAGGAAATCATTTGATTTGTTAAACTTTTATGGATGATTTGAAAAAAAAATAGTGTCACAACATTGTTTCTCAGTATTTAATTTGTTTGATCAATTATTCATGAATGTATTTTGGCGACAGGTCATACGAGAGGTAAAATTATGAAGTATTATACAGGTGAACATTTCATTTTGTTAGGGTTTTTTGTAAGAAATATTCAGCTTTAACAAGAAGGCAAAGGGAAAAATGTAATTTGTAATAATCCCAAATTAGCATAAAGTTGCTATTTTGCTGGCACAGAGCAAAGGAATGGGGAGGGTTCAAGGTGTTCAGCGGGTCGAAATTAGTTGCCATTAGCAAGGCCTTCAGCATATGCAGTTGTACAGTTTATTTTCCTCTTCTTGGTTATGCATGAACATGACTTTGAAAGTGTATATATTTCTTTAGTGCTATCATTTTATTACATGACATCATTGTGATTTACTACATTTGTGTGCACTGCATTTTATTAGGATATCCTAAAACCCAAGAGTGGCATCACTGCCTTGGTTGGGGTACACTTTCCCTTATTTTTTCCACCTGCTGTTTTTTCAGGCACTTCTTTTCCAACTATGGTGCACTTGGTTTTTAAATCTTTGAAACATCTAGGAAGTGTTGACACTAAATAAATGGCATGGTGGCTTAGCTGTCCAACACACCTAACACATCTTGATGAGTAGTTGGGGCAAAATCTTTGTCATTCATTCAAATATTATATCAGAACCAGCAGGGGTGGATCAAGGATTTTTGAGGGGGGGGGGGATGACTTGTACCTCAGGGCTGCAGAATTAATGGAAACATGCCCACAAAGTGTTGCTTGTTGCAATTTGGAACCTACAGCTGTACATGTTAATATTGAAAACTATTACACAAGAAATACTAGTAGTGCCACAAAGTAGAAGTTGGAGATAACAAGTACCTTTTCAGAGTGCTTGCCTTTTATTCTATCGTAACCACAATATTTTTCACTTTTTATTTATTGCTTCTCCATAAGGGGTTGGCTACCCTCTCAATCCAGCCTCTCCCCCCAAGTCTATACAAACCAAAATGGTTGAAGAAGCATCCTCGGAGACCCAGAGGCGGTTAGTTAAGGCGAGAGGAAACAAATAGGGCAAAGAAATGAAGCGTCGCAGCATATGTCACAGGTAACCTGCGATGCTTCATTCCTTTGCCTGATTTGTTTCCTCTTGCCCCAACTAACTGCCCCTGGGTTTCTGAGCATGTTGAAGAAGATGCTAAATTACCAATTGGCATTTAAAGACTTTGAGCTTGGAATTAACATGTTGGCTATAATATGCAAGAAATAGCGTAATTTTGTCCATCTGCACTGTAGTTAACAACCAAACGGAAAGTGGCAGCATGTCTACAATATCAAATTTCGAACCTACAGTATGTAACTGACCAAAACAGAGTAATGAATGACCTTGCAACTGACCAACAAAGGGGCATACAGTGTAGTGATTTAATGTTTCAAGAGCTACTTCACCAGTTCTGCTTTTATTTCAAAATTTTGTTACAATAATTTTAGTCAAAACATCTCAGTATAGATTATTTAAAACTAAACTTGGTCATACTGAATTCATTTGTTATAACAAGCCACTTTTCATATCTTAATATTGAGTTTTTTCAACAGAAGCATATCACCTAGCTTGGTGATATGCTACTGATTTCAATTATTATTTATTTACTCTTTGTCAATTTATTATCTAGGTTTTTATTAATTAATCATTTTAGATAGTGCACGTCCACAGGAGGACTTGCCAATATTCTTTAATTTACCTGCTTTATCAAATAAACCATG
>JAHPZR010001084.1:0-22500 GCA_019787425.1 Platygyra sinensis | reverse complement strand
TTTCCTCTCCTTCTCAACTGAAGTAATCATAGCCCTTCAGTTCACATTTTCGCCTGGTAATAATCCTATCCACATCAACAAATCTTTCCTTATTTCTTTAGCGGATGGGAGTGACGTATAAAAAGTCAGGGGAAAACGAATGAAGTTGTTTTAGTGAACCACGGGGGATTTTCTCGAAGACGCCATGTTCCATTAGCATAAAGTAATTAATTGGCCCGCTGCTTTTGCGCGGGCTCAAAAGTCCGCAATTTCTGGCCATGCAACACCTTTGTCTCAAAAACCGTGTCGGCGAACTTTGATATCTTGCCTGGTTTGTTTTTTACGCCCGGTTAAACTTTGGGGTTTGAAAAAATATCGCTCCTGTTCCTTTATTTGTTTATAACTCTAGAAAGAACAGGAAAAACCAAAAACGCCGACACGGTTTTTGAGCTACATTATTTAGGAACATTCACCCCAAAAACTAAAACGGTTGAAAATTCGCTGCACGCGAACTTAAAACGTGCGTCCAATTTCTTAAAAATATAGTTTTGAGAAAAAGAGCACAACAGTTTCAGAGACGTTCTTCCGGTTGAACGACAAGGCGTGAAAGTAATTACCTCAGCGGTTAAAAAAACAAACGTCTCAACTTACTTCATAACAATAGCGCTCAAATGCTAACGAGACAAGATGTCAAATACTGTTCCGCGCAGGAATTTGACTCTACATTTCAGTTCTACCAGGCATTGCTGCTGGTCGCTCGCTCGAAGGTAAGTTGTTACTGTAGAAATGAAAGTGTTTCATCCCAGTTTCCCAAGAATAGGCCAAAACAACGTTAGAAATGCACAAAGAAACGAAAAGGGGGAAAAAGGTAACCGGGACAAATATCATCAGGAATAACTGAGAGCGCAAGGGAGGGAATCACGCAACTACCACTGACTCCAGTGAAACAGAAACTTCCAAGGCAGTAATGCTTCCCGAAATGCGATCAGCTGGGTAAGAATGGTAATAAACTGGATAGGAAACAATATACATTGCTTTCTCGTCCATATGATCAGCACTGATGAATAGAGCCACAAAATTTACCGCCACACAATTGCCCGGCACAACTTCTTCGAACTTGTGCTGCGTATAATAAGACCCTTTGTCGCTAGCGGAAAGTTTGTCAGCCCAGTCCTTGTCAATGTCAAGACAATTTCCTGTTTTTCTTTTCACTGCTCTCCTTGGCATGAAAGGGCAGCTCGATCGCCTTCGCTTTTTTCTTGAAGACATGGCAACAGCGCGAAAGTATTTTTGCGTGGTCTGGCCGTGACAGAATCGCGTGCCGAAACAAGGATGGTATGTAAGACAATAACACTATTTTGCCCGTAACTTCTCGTAGAAACAATATTTTTTCGAAATTTCTTTTTTAAAACAAAGATAGGATAAAGGTCTATCTTGCTATCGTAAAATATTTTTTTTCACCAAAATGGTCACATTTGGGGTGGGATGCTACCTTAATAAAAATATCTAAGGATAAAAATTAGCGAAAAAAATTTTTTAAAGTTTAACACAACGTTTCGATGAGTCCATGTCATCATTTTCAAGTGAGAAAAAGAATAAAAACCAGCTATAATTAGCCAACAATGCGTTGTGTACAATAATAAATGTGACCTCTGTGGTGCAGAGTATGTCGGCTACACCAGCCGACATTTACACCAACGCATTGACGAACACCGTTATTCGGCAATGGGCAAGCACTTAAAGAACGATGACGGTCTGGAAACCATCGGCGACCTTAGCAACATTTTTTCCGTTTTAAAGAAGTGCAACGGAAAAACTGGACTGTCTGATTTATGAAATGTTATTCATAAAGAAGAAAAGGCCATGCTTGAACACACAATCAGACTCCATACTCGCAAAACTATTTATTTAAATTTGTCACTTATCTAAATTTGTCAATTTTTACATGCATACTTTTATGTTCTATCGCATCGCACGCTATATTAAGTTGTAAATTTTTTATTCTTTTTTCACTTGAAAACGATGACATGGAGTCATCGAAACGTTGTGTTCAACTTTTTTCGCTCATTTTTATCCTTAGATGTTTAACTAAATGTAATCTTAATCAGGGGTAACTCGTAACCCTGAGCGAAGGAACTTAATTCGGGTAATAGGACCTCAGCCTGGGCCTGGCAAAAGGGCAGGGGCAGACAAAACCCTGCACAGTCTAAAATTTGAGGCTGTGTGCTACCCAAATCGAGAGGCAGCGCCTGAATGATGAATATTTTTGTAATTGAATTATGTATTAGATAACCACTGAGAGGGTATCGAAATCAAGAGAAGAAATAGGAAAAAGATATAACATCACCCAGGTGGAAAAAGACAGGAACATTGACACCAAGGCTTACATGGTTGAGAATCTTCAGGGTCAAAGCACAACCGAGCAGGGGTGTTTCTAGTCCGGTACCAGACTTTTGCTCGACAGCCCCGTGTCGACCGGAGTACGGCGGAAAAGAAAATGAAGAGATACTGAAGAAGATATTGTGACCCTCCGTAAAAACAAACTTTATAGACAAATAAAATTTTTAAAAAAATTGCAGATAATGAAACCTTTGATAAGGCTCGCAAAGGAAGGTAAAAACTTTATTAAAAATGTTTCCATTTAACGCTGGAGAGAAAATAACGTTGGTACCGAAAGGTACAAAAAAATTGAAGCGCAGTGTCGTGGAAACAATTCCCCTTGAGATAATTAATTGAATAAATAAAGCCGAGTAAAAATATTTTAATAAAAGTGTGCATATCAGTGTAAAAGACAATGAAAAAGTACTCACATTGAGAAGAATAAACTCTTGAAAGGAAAATACACTTTAAACAGAATTTTTTGAAGGAAATACTGGGGGAGGAGGGGGTACTCTCGCGAATTTTGCATAGGGGTGTGCCGCGAAGGTTCTCGAACCCTAACCCTATTTAAGGACTAAGAAAGCGAAAATTGCTACCTTTTTTAAGGCCCAAACACGAAAAATGACAACCTATTCAAGGCTATTAAACGTCTGTTGCAAAATCATTTTGTTAATACTTAAAAGGATATATCAAGTTTAAACAAAAACATTGGTATTGGCGGGCGTTTTCACACTCCAGTATTGGATAATACAATTTAGCTACCCTATCCGTAAGGACCACACCAGGAACACAGCTACAAAAGGGTAAAAAAAGATACCCTATATAAGGACTGAACCTCAAAAACCATACCCTATTCCACGGTACGTATCTATATAGCCCATATATGAGAGTACCCCCCCCCCCCCCCCCCCCCCCCGGGAAGAAAACCCCTTAAAGCTAAACGAGAGGCCAACATTTAGCCTATTTTCAAATGATAAAAAGGCATTTTGTTAAAAGGGTTTTTCCAAAACGACTAGTTTGGTCAGAAAAAGCATTGTTTATTCTTCAAATTAGTGAAATAAATTTCTTAGGTTATCTAAATCGCGAGCGCCGAGAGAGCGAGCTAAATGCAGCACTTCTGCCTGAAAACGTGACCTTTCGCCCAAGTGTAACGAACCCGATCACTGAGAGAAAAAAAAAAAACAAACATTGGATATTTCGAAACAAATTTGGGTGATATCTCTCTGAAACCAGTACTGAAAGAAACTATTTCCAGAAATGAAATCTTACAGGTTCAAAAAAGAAGGTAAAAGTCGCATTTTGACTGAAAAACTTTGTTTGCTGAGAGCCGAGGTCAATGACAGTTAATGAGTTCCAGTGACATTTGCGAAAGTATGTTAGCCGATAGCTAACTGAATATTTATATTTATAGAAGAGTCGTTTTCTTGGATTAATCAAAAGAAGCTGGATACATATTTGGAATGTCTAAAAGAAGATACGTTGAACGTTGCGCCTGCCCGCTGCTATAAATGTCAAAAATAACGCATGTTTGTCGCAAAGCCAACTGAACTCCAACGAGAGTTTCCATAGGCAACCCCAAAATAAACAATCCCCAAAACTGTAAAGTAAAATTGGTTTATCTTCATAAACGGTTCAAAGTTAGAGTCGAGTTCGTTTACGTTTGAGAAAGTTCTTTATTTCATTTGTCTGCATGGACTTTGTTAACTCAGTTTCTCTTTCAGTACATGCCACGTTTGAATACCGCGAATTGGTCACGCCAAAACGCAGAGCACGCAGACTGCAGACCATGCAGACTGAGTCTTTTCTTTCTTGCACTTGTTTACGCCTTGAAATTTGAGTCACAATTTTTGACTCAAGTTGCAAAATTGTGTTTAATATATCTGAGTTTGTTATTTATCCACCGGCTGCAGAAGGGCATTATTTCAATTTTGATTCAATAGACGCGTTAAAATAACTCTATGGGAACATTCGCACTGAAAATAGAGATCCCCCTTCCCTATTGAGACACTCCCCTTAGACGAAAATGCTGCTTGCAACAAGCTTTGGACATGCTTTCTGATTAGAACGGTTAGACCACCATTACCCAGCCATGGATTATAGAAAAGTTTACAGTTTACAGCTCGACTTTGTAACTCTTTTCACCACTACGTTTTCGCCAAATCTGCGTTCCGATTCTCAAGTTAGATTTCAAAAGGTCACGTGGTTTCAAAGGCATATGGTTATTGTGAGAAGATTTTCACCGAAGACATATATAACGTTACACAAAGCATTGATTTATTCAGCTGGCGACCAATCGTATTGTATATACTATAAATTGTAAGAAACACTAGACGGGATAAAATAATTAAAGATTACAAGTATATTTCGAAGCTAATCATTAACAGGCAAAATCTTATTTATACGGTACCAGAATTACATACTAAATTACTAAGAATATAAGTAGACTGAAAGAATACTTTGTGCGACGGGATTGCAAATAATTCGAGGATCTGACTCAGTCGCCCTCTTTTTCTTCCTCCTCTTCAGTCGTCTTCCTCATCCTCCTCCTTCTCCTCCTCCGGAGCTTCTGTTCTTTCTGGAGCTTCAGTTCCTTCTGGAGCTTCTGTTCCTTCTGAAGCTGCTGTGGTTTCCGGAGATTCTGTTCCTTCTGGAGCTTCTGTTTCCCCTGAAGCTTCTGTTCCCCCTGAAGCTTCTGTTCCTTCTGAAGCTTCTGTTCCCCCTGAAGCTTCTGTTCCTTCCGGAGATTCTGTTCCTTCTGGGCCCTCTGTTTCCTCTGGGGCTTCTGTTCCTCCCGGCGCTTCTGTTCCTTCTGGGGCTTCGGTTCCTTTTCGGGCTTTTGTTCCGTCTGGTGTTTCTGCTGTGACTGAAAAAATAATTAAAAGAAAAAAAAAGATAAAAAATTGGTAAATAATTTTTTTTAGTTTAACCATGATTATATATTTTTTTAATTTTATTATTTTTTTTGTAACTATTTCATATAATATGTAATACTAACTTTACTTACCCTACTAACACTTAGCTGCAATGCTTACATTAGTTACAATGATACGTCTTTAATAATATTACTTACAATAGAATCGTTACTTACACTACGATTACAAACTCTACAAACTCTACAGAAATTCCGCCTACACAAGTGATAATAGAAATCTTACTCTACAGTTAACTCTAATTACACAATTACATTTTGTGTAAATAGGATACTTTATAAAACTTACAGTGCAGTTATTTTAATTATCCTAAACAATTATATAATTTTTATAGTTAAAATAAATCTATATGATAGAAATAAAAGACAACAAAACAAAAGCAAGCAGTACTTTTTAAATTTGAAGTGCAAGATGCTTTGAGAGACTAAAAGATTTTCAATTTCATAGTTTCTCTTGATTTTTGCGGCAATTGCATAAATAAATTTTTCCTAGAAAGATGAAGTACTCAAGCAGGTTAACTCTCTGATCTGAAATGTTAATATATTAATCCAGTTTTATTTGCTCCCTGGTTACTAAATTTGTATAGGAAATCGGTCTGTTCGAGAAACAATTAGGGATTAATTGTACGCGTGAACAGATCGGACTTTTGAGTAATTTCCACGAGTGGCTGCCGCAGCCACGAGTGGAAATTAGAAAAAGTCCGATCTGTTCCCAAGTACAATTAATCCCTAATTGTTTCGAGAAAGAAGACCGATTTCCTTTTAATAATACGGCAACCGTGAATACAAGCTTCTGGCTGACGTATTTTTGCTATTGAGGGATGCTAGAATGAAGCAACGGTGTGATAAAATATGTTAGTTTAATCTTTAAGTTTCTCAACAATTTGCGCCAAAGTTCTCCATACGATATTATTTTTCTTTCGAAAACGAGCCACATAGACGAGCAAGTACCAAGTTTGTAACATTAAGTTCAATTTCATTGGCTTTGAAGCTGTCAAAACTCTGAACGCATGAGCGACGTTTTGATGAATAATCAACATGTACAGGAAAGAAAATGCACGTCGAAACCAGTCGAGACGGTATCAAAAGCGTTTTATTTATTGACAAAACTTGCGTGAAATCGTTTTAAGAAAAGTTTACAGCCTTAATTTAAACTATGACATGGAGCTAAAGATACATGGACGAGTTCATTCGGGAAAACTGAGGATAACTGTGCAAAGACAAGTGAAGTTGAAATGGGAAGAATAGTTCAAAGTGACCAGTGTGTTCGTCAACGAAGTTTGTAAGTTTTTAAGATTTTCAAACCATGGACTTAAATTGCTTTGCTTGGTCCGCGGCTCATGAATTCTTCAGAAACGCCAGCTGGACATTTTTGTTACTAGTCGCCTCCATTCTTGGAACGACCATCCTTCCTTGAATTAGATATTCTCATCTTCGTAGGGCTTGACTCGGCAAACTTGACATATAGTCGCGGCCATTTTCATTCTTTGCAGTTCATTGCGCGAGTTGTAGTCTTCTTGCCTTCCTCTTAAACCAAAATGTTGAGTCACTAAGTACCAAGTTGTGTTTAGTCGACAAGCCGATCCCGACTCTGGCTCGCAGCTGCCGTCTTTCTTCTTTAACTAGTACTACTTTAATTCGGTGTAGAAATCTCCGAGAACCACTTCAAGATGCTCGAGCGAGAGATTTTCAATGCAGCCTTTCGGATTTTTCCTCTCGGTAGCTCACTCCAAATATCTGCGTAGCTAAGTTTTGGTCGATTTTGTTTTTGTTTTTATTTACTACTGCTTCTTCATACAAAGCATTTCTTGTTTGTCGTCAACGGCAAACTTGAATTTATCCGATCAAATGCAACTGATACAATTAAAATTTAATTGTTCAGCTATCGATACAATTTGAGATAAATTGATCAGCTTCCAACCAATCAGAAGCGAGTATTTACGGTAGCAGTATTATTAAGTTAAAAATTCAGTTGAGAAGGAACATAGATAAAAAAAATGTAACGTTTCTGGAGAGGTTTGACAAAACGTACAGAGATCACTTTGTATCCTTCCGATTTGGTAATCGACTATTAAAAAACAAAATGTGGTTTAAAGTTTTGAGTTGAAAACATTGTACAAATGTTTCACGAGCAGCTGATTCTGCCAGTACATGCGCTTTTCGAGTCTCCTCTTCATTTAGGTTAAAATCTGACATTAGCTTAGTGAACCTCCCCCCCCCCCCCCTCCCCCTGAATATTTGGCTTTTTCTTTAATGAGAGTAGCAAAAAAGTATATTCTCTTGCTCGTGAGAGGAACATGAACAGCAGATCACGTCAGGTAAATTGAGCCTATCAGCCCCTTGTCCTTTGCTATGTTAAAGGATTCAACGTTGTTTCGAGAATTCAGTAAATCGCTGATAATAATTTTCAATTAAACTAGTTGCCTTCCTGCTGGATTGACTCAAACTATAACTCTATAACTATAACTATGCTCTTGATCGATTCAGTTGCGTCATACTTTATCGGTAAACAGCACACAGTGTTGTCAAATCTCAAGCTAGATTACTAATTGCAGACAATGAACCAGGTATTAAGTCCCTCATCTAATTTCCTCTTCAACGACATCCCTCTCTGTAAATTGCGAGCGAGCTGCCCCCCCCCCCCCCCCCCCCCCCTTTCATGTCCAAGGAGAGCAGATGAACAAGAAAAACAGAGGAAATTGGTCTTGACATTTGGGGGGGGGGGGGGAGGGGGGGGGGGGAAAAAACAAGGGACTGGGCTGACAAACGTTCCGCTAAGCGACAAAGGGTACTTATTATACGCAAGCACAAGTTTCGAAGAAGTTGTGCCGGTCAATTGTCGTGGCGGTAAATTTTTGTGGCTCTATTCATCAGTGCCGATCATATGGACGAGAAGCATGTATATTGTTTCCTATCCAGTTTATTTACCATTCTTACCCAGCTGATCGCATTTCGGGAAGCATTACTGCCTTGGAAGTTTCTGTTTTCACTGGAGTCAGTGGTAGTTGCGTGATTCCCTCCCTTGCGCTCTCAGTTATTCCTGATGATATTTGTCCCCCGGTTACCTTTTTCCCCTTTCGTTTCTTTGTGCATTTCAACGTTGTTTGGCTATTCTTGGGAAACTGGGATGAAACACTTTCATTTCTACAGTAACAACTTACCTTCGAGCGGAGCGACCAGCAGCAATTGCCTGTAGAACTGAAATGGTAGAGTCAAATTCCCTGCGCGGAACAGTATTTGACATCTTGTCTCGTTAGCATTTGAGCGCTATTGTTATGAAGTAAGTTTGAGACGTTTGTTTTTTTTAACCGCGAGGTAATTACTTTCACGCCTTGTCGTTCAACCGAAGAACGTCCTCTGAAACTGTTGTGCTCTTTTTCTCAAAACTATATTTTTAAGAAATTGGCGACCACGTTTAAGTTCGCGTGCAGCGAATTTTCAACCGTTTTAGTTTTTGGGTGAATGTTCCTAAATAATGTAGCTCAAAAACCGTGTCGGCGTTTTGGTTTTTCCTGTTCTTTCTAGAGTTATAAACAAATAAAGGAACAGGAGCGATATTTTTCAAACCCCAAAGTTTAACCGGGCGTAAAAACAAACCAGGCAAGATATCAAAGTTCGCCGACACGGTTTTTGAGACAAAGGTGTTGCATGGCCAGAAATTGCGGACATTTGAGCCCGCGCATAAGCAGCGGGCCAATTAATTACTTCATGCTAATGGAAACATGGCGTCTTCGAGAAAATCCCCCGTGGTTCACTAAAAACAACTTCATTCGTTTTCCCCTGTCGTTTTATACGTCACTCCCATCCGCTAAAGAAATAGGAAAGATTTGTTGATGTGGAGAGGATTATTACCAGGCGAAAATGTGGACTGAAGGGCTATGATTACTTCAGTTGAGAAGGAGAGGAAACATACAGAATACTTCAATTCAGTAACTACTTGTTGTCTCGGGAATTAAAGAATACTCAGAAGACTTACCGAGCCACATTTTCACCGGGTAATAATTCTCTCCACATCACAAAATCTTCCCATATTTCTTGAGCGGATGACAGTGTCGTACAAAACGACAAACGAAAACGAATGTCACGTTTGTCACGCCATGTGGTCATACATGAACTGTAACTTTAGCGCTGACTGAAAGGACAGTGGTCATCTGTCTCCCCAGCCTTCAACAGAGATAGAAGGCTTGGTTTCTTAGGTTTCTTTTGATACCAAACATGCCGGAATTTGCTGAAAAAAATGCCAGTTTTTGCCCAAGAATACGACGTGTGGTTCTCGGATCAACACAGATGAGACGCTCGCGTGACATTTGATATCTTTGCTTTCGGTAGACCTGGTTTGCGCTTCTCTGAACTGTTTTTGAAGGCAATTAGCAGGGCGAAGAAATCAGCAGCGAAGGTGAAAATTGGTCAAATAGTACACCATACGGTGCTTTTCCTCAAGCGATCGCGGCACTTGGGATATCCCGCTTATGTAATCTGCTGTGGCGGATCAAAATCTGTTTGGGATGCATTCAAGCCTCCGTAATATAGAGCATTGTATGAGCCAATCTTCGAAAACAAACATCGATGAAAAGCAGGGCCAGTAACATTTGTTGATGAAAAGCAACTAATCAGAATAGCAGAGGAAACTTTCAAGAACTCAACCGGATCGCGGCACTTGTTCCCGGTAAGCCAGAACTTGCTCTAATTTTATTTTGTTTTGTTCTGCCATACATTTCCTTTGAGCGTTTGGCGGCCATATTTTTAAGAAACCCCGCGCGTGCGCCGTTGCGATGACCGCGATTTCTGGGCCATGGAAACGTCGGCGCAATGTTTCTCTCTTCCTATGATCACTTACGACTGCACAGGAACTGAATATTGGACAAGTCATGTATTCTGCAAAACGATCGCTGTATTTTTAAGGCATTTATCTTTTTTCTTTCAGTAAATACGTATGCTAATTTTCATTTATTAAGCTTTCAGAAAATATATAGTTTGTCAGGGTTTTTATTTAAAGTCTCGCCTTGAAACGGTACGGACGCAAAGCGGTCATTTGGCGTGGGATGCTACCTTAAACAAATTTTTGATTTTTCTACCTCAAGTTATTTTTAATTACAAAGATTTTATATTTTCAGTCTCAAATTCATTAGATATCATGACTAAAACAAAGGAAAACAAATTATATCTAGCATTTAAATGAATGATTTGGCAGTAATCAGAAACCCATGTATTATGCGCAAAGAACTCTGGATCGCCAGGTGGCAAACTTGCCGGTCACTAGAAGGAAATACATGGCGAAAAACTGTTTCCAACGTCCAAAATTAAGGGACTTTTTCGCCGTAGTTTTATCGGCAAATGGACTTTGGGAATGTTGATATTCGAAAATCTAAGTTTTTGTTTGAATAACCGTGAAATATGTGATAAAAACCTACCGATCACTTTTTTTGCTTGTGTAAGGTTTATTGTCGTGTAGTGGTCTAAAATATCACAAGTTAGGTGTAAATCGAGAGGAAACAACCCGATAAATAATGGGAATTGAACTGAGTGGAGTGCAATTTGTGTCTGAAATCATACGCGTGATTTCAAAATGGAACGCGCCTGCGCAGGCGCGTTCGATTTTGAAATCATCGCGTATTGATTATCCAGAAGAAACACCAAATTGGCCACTCCCACTCAGTTCAATTCCCATTATTTATCGGGTTGTTTCCTCTCGATTTACACCTAACTTGTGATATTTTAGACCACTACACGACAATAAACCTTACACAAGCAAAAAAAGTGATCGGTAGGTTTTTATCACATATTTCACGGTTATTCAAACAAAAACTTAGATTTTCGAATATCAACATTCCCAAAGTCCATTTGCCGATAAAACTACGGCGAAAAAGTCCCTTAATTTTGGACGTGTGAAACAGTTTTTCGCCATGTATTTCCTTCTAGTGACCGGCAAGTTTGCCACCTGGCGATCCAGAGTTCTTTGCGCATAATACATGGGTTTCTGATTACTGCCAAATCATTCATTTAAATGCTAGATATAATTTGTTTTCCTTTGTTTTAGTCATGATATCTAATGAATTTGAGACTGAAAAATAAAAATCTTTGTAATTAAAAATAACTTGAGGTAGAAAAATCAAAAATTTGTTTAAGGTAGCATCCCACGCCAAATGACCGCTTTGCGTCCGTACCGTTTCAAGGCGAGACTTTAAATAAAAACCCTGACAAACTATATATTTTCTGAAAGCTTAATAAATGAAAATTAGCATACGTATTTACTGGAAAAAAAGAATAAATGCCTTAAAAATACAGCGATCGTTTTGCAGAATACATGACTTGTCCAATATTCAGTTCCTGTGCAGTCGTAAGTGATCATAGGAAGAGAGAAACATTGCGCCGACGTTTCCATGGCCCAGAAATCGCGGTCATCGCAACGGCGCACGCGCGGGGTTTCTTAGAAATATGGCCGCCAAACGCTCAAAGGAAATGTATGGCAGAAATAAAACAAAATAAAATAGAGCAAGTTCTGGCTTACCGGGAACAAGTGCCGCGATCCGGTTGAGTTCTTGAAAGTTTCCTCTGCTATTCTGATTAGTTGCTTTTCATCAACAAATGTTACTGGCCCTGCTTTTCATCGATGTTGTTTCGAAGATTGGCTCATACAATGCTCTATATTACGGAGGCTTGAATGCATCCCAAACAGATTTTGATCCGCCACAGCAGATTACATAAGCGGGATATCCCAAGTGCCGCGATCGCTTGAGGAAAAGCACCGTATGGTGTACTATTTGACCAATTTTCACCTTCGCTGCTGATTTCTTCGCCCTGCTAATTGCCTTCAAAAACAGTTCAGAGAAGCGCAAACCAGGTCTACCGAAAGCAAAGATATCAAATGTCACGCGAGCGTCTCATCTGTGTTGATCCGAGAACCACACGTCGTATTCTTGGGCAAAAACTGGCATTTTTTCAGCAAATTCCGGCATGTTTGGTATCAAAAGAAACCTAAGAAACCAAGCCTTCTATCTCTGTTGAAGGCTGGGGAGACAGATGACCACTGTCCTTTCAGTCAGCGCTAAAATTACAAGTTCATGTATGACCACATGGCGTGACAAACGTGACATTCGTTTTCGTTTGTCGTTTTGTACGACACTGTCATCCGCTCAAGAAATATGGGAAGATTTTGTGATGTGGAGAGAATTATTACCCGGTGAAAATGTGGCTCGGTAAGTCTTCTGAGTATTCTTTAATTCCCCGAGACAACAAGTAGTTACTGAATTGAAGTATTCTGTATGTTTCCTCTCCTTCTCAACTGAAGTAATCATAGCCCTTCAGTCCACATTTTCGCCTGGTAATAATCCTCTCCACATCAACAAATCTTTCCTATTTCTTTAGCGGATGGGAGTGACGTATAAAACGACAGGGGAAAACGAATGAAGTTGTTTTTAGTGAACCACGGGGGATTTTCTCGAAGACGCCATGTTCCATTAGCATGAAGTAATTAATTGGCCCGCTGCTTATGCGCGGGCTCAAATGTCCGCAATTTCTGGCCATGCAACACCTTTGTCTCAAAAACCGTGTCGGCGAACTTTGATATCTTGCCTGGTTTGTTTTTACGCCCGGTTAAACTTTGGGGTTTGAAAAATATCGCTCCTGTTCCTTTATTTGTTTATAACTCTAGAAAGAACAGGAAAAACCAAAACGCCGACACGGTTTTTGAGCTACATTATTTAGGAACATTCACCCAAAAACTAAAACGGTTGAAAATTCGCTGCACGCGAACTTAAACGTCGTCCCAATTTCTTAAAAATATAGTTTTGAGAAAAAGAGCACAACAGTTTCAGAGGACGTTCTTCGGTTGAACGACAAGGCGTGAAAGTAATTACCTCGCGGTTAAAAAAAACAAACGTCTCAAACTTACTTCATAACAATAGCGCTCAAATGCTAACGAGACAAGATGTCAAATACTGTTCCGCGCAGGGAATTTGACTCTACCATTTCAGTTCTACAGGCAATTGCTGCTGGTCGCTCCGCTCGAAGGTAAGTTGTTACTGTAGAAATGAAAGTGTTTCATCCCAGTTTCCCAAGAATAGCCAAACAACGTTGAAATGCACAAAGAAACGAAAGGGGAAAAAGGTAACCGGGGGACAAATATCATCAGGAATAACTGAGAGCGCAAGGGAGGGAATCACGCAACTACCACTGACTCCAGTGAAAACAGAAACTTCCAAGGCAGTAATGCTTCCCGAAATGCGATCAGCTGGGTAAGAATGGTAAATAAACTGGATAGGAAACAATATACATGCTTCTCGTCCATATGATCAGCACTGATGAATAGAGCCACAAAAATTTACCGCCACACAATTGCCGGCACAACTTCTTCGAAACTTGTGCTTGCGTATAATAAGAACCCTTTGTCGCTTAGCGGAACGTTTGTCAGCCCAGTCCCTTGTTTTTTCCCCCCCCCCCCTCCCCCCCCCCCCCCAAATGTCAAGACCAATTTCCTCTGTTTTTCTTGTTCATCTGCTCTCCTTGGACATGAAAGGGGGGGGGGGGGGGGGGGGGGGCAGCTCGCTCGCATTACAGAGAGGGATGTCGTTGAAGAGGAAATTAGATGAGGGACTTAATACCTGGTTCATTGTCTGCAATTAGTAATCTAGCTTGAGATTTGACAACACTGTGTGCTGTTTACCGATAAAGTATGACGCAACTGAATCGATCAAGAGCATAGTTATAGTTATAGAGTTATAGTTTGAGTCAATCCAGCAGGAAGGCAACTAGTTTAATTGAAAATTATTATCAGCGATTTACTGAATTCTCGAAACAACGTTGAATCCTTTAACATAGCAAAGGACAAGGGGCTGATAGGCTCAATTTACCTGACGTGATCTGCTGTTCATGTTCCTCTCACGAGCAAGAGAATATACTTTTTTGCTACTCTCATTAAAGAAAAAGCCAAATATTCAGGGGGAGGGGGGGGGGGGGGAGGTTCACTAAGCTAATGTCAGATTTTAACCTAAATGAAGAGGAGACTCGAAAAGCGCATGTACTGGCAGAATCAGCTGCTCGTGAAACATTTGTACAATGTTTTCAACTCAAAACTTTAAACCACATTTTGTTTTTTAATAGTCGATTACCAAATCGGAAGGATACAAAGTGATCTCTGTACGTTTTGTCAAACCTCTCCAGAAACGTTACATTTTTTTTATCTATGTTCCTTCTCAACTGAATTTTTAACTTAATAATACTGCTACCGTAAATACTCGCTTCTGATTGGTTGGAAGCTGATCAATTTATCTCAAATTGTATCGATAGCTGAACAATTAAATTTTAATTGTATCAGTTGCATTTGATCGGATAAATTCAAGTTTGCCGTTGACGACAAACAAGAAATGCTTTGTATGAAGAAGCAGTAGTAAATAAAAACAAAAACAAAATCGACCAAAACTTAGCTACGCAGATATTTGGAGTGAGCTACCGAGAGGAAAAATCCGAAAGGCTGCATTGAAAATCTCTCGCTCGAGCATCTTGAAGTGGTTCTCGGAGATTTCTACACCGAATTAAAGTAGTACTAGTTAAAGAAGAAAGACGGCAGCTGCGAGCCAGAGTCGGGATCGGCTTGTCGACTAAACACAACTTGGTACTTAGTGACTCAACATTTTGGTTTAAGAGGAAGGCAAGAAGACTACAACTCGCGCAATGAACTGCAAAGAATGAAAATGGCCGCGACTATATGTCAAGTTTGCCGAGTCAAGCCCTACGAAGATGAGAATATCTAATTCAAGGAAGGATGGTCGTTCCAAGAATGGAGGCGACTAGTAACAAAAATGTCCAGCTGGCGTTTCTGAAGAATTCATGAGCCGCGGACCAAGCAAAGCAATTTAAGTCCATGGTTTGAAAATCTTAAAAACTTACAAACTTCGTTGACGAACACACTGGTCACTTTGAACTATTCTTCCCATTTCAACTTCACTTGTCTTTGCACAGTTATCCTCAGTTTTCCCGAATGAACTCGTCCATGTATCTTTAGCTCCATGTCATAGTTTAAATTAAGGCTGTAAACTTTTCTTAAAACGATTTCACGCAAGTTTTGTCAATAAATAAAACGCTTTTGATACCGTCTCGACTGGTTTCGACGTGCATTTTCTTTCCTGTACATGTTGATTATTCATCAAAACGTCGCTCATGCGTTCAGAGTTTTGACAGCTTCAAAGCCAATGAAATTGAACTTAATGTTACAAACTTGGTACTTGCTCGTCTATGTGGCTCGTTTTCGAAAGAAAAATAATATCGTATGGAGAACTTTGGCGCAAATTGTTGAGAAACTTAAAGATTAAACTAACATATTTTATCACACCGTTGCTTCATTCTAGCATCCCTCAATAGCAAAAATACGTCAGCCAGAAGCTTGTATTCACGGTTGCCGTATTATTAAAAGGAAATCGGTCTTCTTTCTCGAAACAATTAGGGATTAATTGTACTTGGGAACAGATCGGACTTTTTCTAATTTCCACTCGTGGCTGCGGCAGCCACTCGTGGAAATTACTCAAAAGTCCGATCTGTTCACGCGTACAATTAATCCCTAATTGTTTCTCGAACAGACCGATTTCCTATACAAATTTAGTAACCAGGGAGCAAATAAAACTGGATTAATATATTAACATTTCAGATCAGAGAGTTAACCTGCTTGAGTACTTCATCTTTCTAGGAAAAATTTATTTATGCAATTGCCGCAAAAATCAAGAGAAACTATGAAATTGAAAATCTTTTAGTCTCTCAAAGCATCTTGCACTTCAAATTTAAAAAGTACTGCTTGCTTTTGTTTTGTTGTCTTTTATTTCTATCATATAGATTTATTTTAACTATAAAAATTATATAATTGTTTAGGATAATTAAAATAACTGCACTGTAAGTTTTATAAAGTATCCTATTTACACAAAATGTAATTGTGTAATTAGAGTTAACTGTAGAGTAAGATTTCTATTATCACTTGTGTAGGCGGAATTTCTGTAGAGTTTGTAGAGTTTGTAATCGTAGTGTAAGTAACGATTCTATTGTAAGTAATATTATTAAAGACGTATCATTGTAACTAATGTAAGCATTGCAGCTAAGTGTTAGTAGGGTAAGTAAAGTTAGTATTACATATTATATGAAATAGTTACAAAAAAAATAATAAAATTAAAAAAATATATAATCATGGTTAAACTAAAAAAAATTATTTACCAATTTTTTATCTTTTTTTTTCTTTTAATTATTTTTTCAGTCACAGCAGAAACACCAGACGGAACAAAAGCCCGAAAAGGAACCGAAGCCCCAGAAGGAACAGAAGCGCCGGGAGGAACAGAAGCCCCAGAGGAAACAGAGGGCCCAGAAGGAACAGAATCTCCGGAAGGAACAGAAGCTTCAGGGGGAACAGAAGCTTCAGAAGGAACAGAAGCTTCAGGGGGAACAGAAGCTTCAGGGGAAACAGAAGCTCCAGAAGGAACAGAATCTCCGGAAACCACAGCAGCTTCAGAAGGAACAGAAGCTCCAGAAGGAACTGAAGCTCCAGAAAGAACAGAAGCTCCGGAGGAGGAGAAGGAGGAGGATGAGGAAGACGACTGAAGAGGAGGAAGAAAAGAGGGCGACTGAGTCAGATCCTCGAATTATTTGCAATCCCGTCGCACAAAGTATTCTTTCAGTCTACTTATATTCTTAGTAATTTAGTATGTAATTCTGGTACCGTATAAATAAGATTTTGCCTGTTAATGATTAGCTTCGAAATATACTTGTAATCTTTAATTATTTTATCCCGTCTAGTGTTTCTTACAATTTATAGTATATACAATACGATTGGTCGCCAGCTGAATAAATCAATGCTTTGTGTAACGTTATATATGTCTTCGGTGAAAATCTTCTCACAATAACCATATGCCTTTGAAACCACGTGACCTTTTGAAATCTAACTTGAGAATCGGAACGCAGATTTGGCGAAAACGTAGTGGTGAAAAGAGTTACAAAGTCGAGCTGTAAAACTGTAAACTTTTCTATAATCCATGGCTGGGTAATGGTGGTCTAACCGTTCTAATCAGAAAGCATGTCCAAAGCTTGTTGCAAGCAGCATTTTCGTCTAAGGGGAGTGTCTCAATAGGGAAGGGGGATCTCTATTTTCAGTGCGAATGTTCCCATAGAGTTATTTTAACGCGTCTATTGAATCAAAATTGAAATAATGCCCTTCTGCAGCCGGTGGATAAATAACAAACTCAGATATATTAAACACAATTTTGCAACTTGAGTCAAAAATTGTGACTCAAATTTCAAGGCGTAAACAAGTGCAAGAAAAGAAAAGACTCAGTCTGCATGGTCTGCAGTCTGCGTGCTCTGCGTTTTGGCGTGACCAATTCGCGGTATTCAAACGTGGCATGTACTGAAAGAGAAACTGAGTTAACAAAGTCCATGCAGACAAATGAAATAAAGAACTTTCTCAAACGTAAACGAACTCGACTCTAACTTTGAACCGTTTATGAAGATAAACCAATTTTACTTTACAGTTTTGGGGATTGTTTATTTTGGGGTTGCCTATGGAAACTCTCGTTGGAGTTCAGTTGGCTTTGCGACAAACATGCGTTTATTTTTGACATTTATAGCAGCGGGCAGGCGCAACGTTCAACGTATCTTCTTTTAGACATTCCAAATATGTATCCAGCTTCTTTTGATTAATCCAAGAAAACGACTCTTCTATAAATATAAATATTCAGTTAGCTATCGGCTAACATACTTTCGCAAATGTCACTGGAACTCATTGACTGTCATTGACCTCAGCTCTCAGCAAACAAAGTTTTTCAGTCAAAATGCGACTTTTACCTTCTTTTTTGAACCTGTAAGATTTCATTTCTGAAAATAGTTTCTTTCAGTACTGGTTTCAGAGAGATATCACCCAAATTTGTTTCGAAATAACCAATGTTTTTTTTTTTTTTTCTCTTCAGTGATCGGGTTCGTTACACTTGGGCGAAAGGTCACGTTTTCAGGCAGAAGTGCTGCATTTAGCTCGCTCTCTCGGCGCGCGCGATTTAGATAACCTAAGAAATTTATTTCACTAATTTGAAGAATAAACAATGCTTTTTTTTTGTACCAAACTAGTCGTTTTGGAAAAACCCTTTTAACAGAATGCCTTTTTATCATTTGAATATAGGCTAAATGTTGGCCTCTCGTTTAGCTTTAAGGGGTTTTCTTCCCGGGGGGGGGGGGGGAGGGGGGTACTCCCATATATGGGCTATATAGGTACGTACCGCGGAAAAGGGTATGGTTTTTGAGGTTCAGTCCTTATATAGGGTATCTTTTTTTACCCTTTTGTAACTGTGTTTCTGTGTGTGTAGGGTAGCTAAATTGTATTATCCAATACTGGAGTGTGAAAACGCCCGCCTATACGAATGTTTTTGTTTAAACTTGATCTATCCTTTTAAGTATTAACAAAATGATTTGCAACAGAGGTTTAATAGCCTTGAATAGGGTGTCATTTTTCGTGTTTGGGCCTTAAAAAAGGTAGTAATTTTTGCTTTCTTAGTCCTTCAATAGGGTTAGGGTTCGAGAACCTTCGCGGCACACCCCTATGCAAAATTCGCGAGAGTACCCCCTCCTCCTCCGGTGTTTCTTCAAAAAATTCTGTTAAAGTGTATTTTACTTTCAAGAGTTTATTCTTCTCAATGTGAGTACTTTTTCATTATCTTTTACACTGATACGCTCACTTTTATTAAAATATTTTTACTCGGCTTTATTTATTCAATTAATTATCTCAAGGGGAATTGTTTCCACCTGCACGACACTGCGCTTCAATTTTTTCTACCTTTCGGTACCAACGTTATTTTCTCTCCAGCGTTAAATGGAAACATTTTTAATAACGTTTTTCACCTTCCTTTGCGAGCCTTATCAAAGGTTTCATTATCTGCAAATTTTTTAAAAATTTTATTTGTCTATAAAGTTTGTTTCTTACGGAGGGTCACAATATCTTCTTCAGTATCTCTTCCTTTTCTTTTCCGCCGGACTCCGGTCGACAGGCGCTGTCGGGCAAAAGTCTGGTACCGGACTAGAAACACCCCTGCTAGGTTGAGCTTTGCCCTTAAGATTCTCAACCATGTAAGCCTTGGTGTCAATGTTCCTGTCTTTTTCCACCTGGGTGTGTTATATCTTTTTTCTATTTCTTTTCTTGATTTCGATACCCTCTCAGTGGTTATCTAATACATAATTCAATTACAAATATATTAATCAGTCAGGCGCTGCCTCTCGATTTGGGTAGCACACAGCCTCAAATTTTAGACTGTGCAGGGTTTTGTCTGCCCCTGCCCTTTTGCCAGGCCCAGGCTGAGGTCCTATTACCCGAATTAAGTTCCTTCGCTCAGGGTTACGAGTTACCCTGATTAAGATTACATTTAGTTAAACATCTAAGGATAAAAATTAGCGAAAAAAGTTTAACACAACGTTTCGATGACCCATGTCATCTTTTTAAGTGAAAAGAGAATTAAAAAATATACAACTTAATATAGCGTGCGAGGCGATAGAACATAAAGATATGCATGTAAAAAGTGACAAATTTAGATAAGTGACAAATTTAAATAAATAGTTTTGCGCGTATGGAGTCTGATTGTGTGTTCAAGTTTTCTTCTTTATGAATAACATTTCATAAATCAGACAGTCCAGTTTTTCCGTTGCACTTCTTTAAAACGGAAAAAAGTGTTGTTAAGGTCGCCGATGGTTTCCAGACCGTGATCGTTCTTTAAGTGCTTGCCCATTGCCGAATAACTGTGTTCGTCAATGCGTTGGTGTAAATGTCGGCTGGTGTAGCCGACATACTCTGCATCACAGAGGTCACATTTATTATTGTGAACAACGCATTGTTGGCTAATTATAGCTGGTTTTTATTCTTTATTCACTTGAGAATGATGACATGGACTCATCGAAACGTTGTGTTAAACTTTTTTCGCTAATTTTTATCCTTAGATATTTTTATTAAGGTAGCATCCCACCCCAAATGTGACCATTTTGGTGAAAAAAATATTTTACGATAGCAAGATAGACCTTGCTCCTATCTTTGTTTTAAAAAAGAAATTTCGAGAAAATATTGTTTCTAAGAGAAGTTACGGGCAAAATAGTGTTATTGTTTTACATACCATCCTTGTTTCGGCACGCGATTTTGTTAAGGCCAGACCACGCAACAATACTTTCGCGCTGTTGCCATGTCTTCAAGAAAAAAGCGAAGGCGATCGAGCTGCCCTTTCATGCCAAGGAGAGCAGTGAAAAGAAAAACAGGAAATTGTCTTGACATTGACAAGGACTGGGCTGACAAACGTTCCGCTAGCGACAAAGGGTCTTATTATACGCAGCACAAGTTCGAAGAAGTTGTGCCGGGCAATTGTGTGGCGGTAAATTTTGTGGCTCTATTCATCAGTGCTGATCATATTGACGAAAAAGCAATTTATATTGTTTCCTATCCAGTTTATTACCATTCTTACCCAGCTGCTCGCATTTCGGGAAGCATTACTGCATTGGGAGTTTCTGTTTCACTGGAGTCAGTGGTAGTTGCGTGATTCCCTCCCTTGCGCTCTCAGTTATTCCTGATGATATTTGCCCGGTTACCTTTTTCCCTCGTTTTCGTTTCTTTACGCATTTCTAACGTTGTTTTGGCCTATTCTCCGGAAACTGGGATGAAACACTTTCATTTCTACAGTAGCAACTTACCTTCGAGCGAGCGACCAGCAGCGATGCCTGGTAGAACTGAAATGTAGAGTCAAATTCCTGCGCGGAACAGTATTTGACATCTTGTCTCGTTAGCATTTGAGCGCTATTGTTATGAAGTAAGTTGAGACGTTTGTTTTTTTTTAACCGCTGAGGTGATTACTTTCACGCCTTGTCGTTCAACCGGAAGAACGTCTCTGAAACTGTTATGCTCTTTTTCTCAAAACTATATTTTTAAGAAATTGGACGCACGTTTTAAGTTCGCGTGCAGCGAATTTTCAACCGTTTTAGCTCAAATTTGGGATGAATCTTCCTAAATAATGTACCTCAAAAACCTTGTCGGCGTTTTTGGTTTTTTCCTGTTCTTTCTAGAGTTATAAACAAATAAAGGAACAGGAGCGATATTTTTCAAACCCCAAAGTTTAACCGGGCGTAAAAAACAAACCAGGCAAGATATCAAAGTTCGCCGACACGGTTTGTGAGACAAAGGTGTTGAGAACTCGGCGCAATGTTTGTCTCTTCCTTTTGATTACTTCCTACTGCACAGGAACTGAATATTGCAAGTCATGTACTTTTGCAAAACGATCGCTGTATTTTTAAGGCATTTATCTTTTTTCTGTCAATAAATACGGTATGCTAATTTTCATCTATTAAGCTTTCAGAAAATATATAGTTTGTCAGGGTTTTTATTTAAAGTCTCGCATTGAAACGGTACGGACGCAAAGCGGTCCATTTGGGGTGGGATGCTACCTTCAAAAAATTTTGAATTTTCCACCTCAAGTTATTTTAACTACAAAGATTTTATATTTTCAGTCTCAAATTCATTTAGATATTACTAAAACAAAGGAAAACAAATTATATGTAGCACTGGTATAATGAATGATTTGGCAGTAATCAAATACCCATGTTATGCGCAAAGAACTCTGGAGTAATTTTCTCGGCAATAACAATAAAATTAATTTCAGAAATCTCATGTTCAGTACAATTGAAATGGACTGCAAGCTCACACGTTTTTTTGTTCGTGCGCATGGATGACTTGTGATTGCGAAAACGTACTTTGAATTCTGTGGAAGTAGAACCTACGTACTGTAAATTGCATTTCATACACGAGGCCAAGTAAACAACATTTTTGGAGGAACAAGACAAGTTTTGATTGATCTTATAGGTTCGGCCTGTTGAAAAACTTTTAAATTTGGAATCTTGAATTAAAAAATTCTTACAAAGATCACATCTAGAGGAGCATTTAAAACATCCTCCCGTCTCCTTCCCTAGCTGATTAACTCCTCTATCCACAGAAAATCTAGAAGGCGCTAAAATGTCTTTGAGATTTTTGGTACGACGAAACGCTGGAAAAATCGATTTGGATGGAAAAATCTCTAATAACTCGGGCGAAGATCTTAAAAGATGAGCATGCTTTTGGATAACCTTCTGAATATCAGGGAGGATAGGATTATAGTCAAGGACTAACGGAAACACTTTTTTGTCAGGCTTGACATTTTTCTTCAGGAGTTCTGATCTATCAATTCTAAGCGCCC
>JAHPZR010001081.1:0-26787 GCA_019787425.1 Platygyra sinensis | reverse complement strand
TTAGGGTTTGGGGGCGAAATTCAATTAAAAATCACTCACTCATTCACTCACTCACTCACTCACTTGTTAGACAATTAATTTATGCATTAAACCTGGATTAAACACGTTTTCCCCGTACCTCCCCCTCTCCGACAAGTTTGCCTTATTGTTTATGCTATTGTGTCAGTGTACGTGGGGGGAGGTACAAAGGCGAGAGTATGTCCAACTATACTTGGACAGATTCAAAATGGCGTCCTGTCCCTGAGAAGCGTGATGGCTTTTTGTTTCCAAAGCTGATCGGAACCTACCTTTGTGAAGCCAGAAATGGAAAGGAAATATGCTACAGAATACTCGACTGCAGAGAAATGGGCGTCGAAGTCCTAGAAGTGACGATAAAATGAACGATTCGTGCGTAAAGATCCCTTACATGCGTGAGACCGCGATCATGAAATAAGCTTACTGCAAATTGGTTAGTGTTAAACTTTGTTGACTTTTCGTTTTACCCACGACCACGAAAATTTCGAAATATGCGGTGTTTTGAATTCAAAATAACGGACTATGAGCTACTATGGGGCCTCTCGAGACTTTTGGAGACAGAGTTGTAGTTGGATGGAGGTTTAAGTTTCGGTAAAGAGTGCGGCTATGGACATCTTTGGAAGACGGCGAATTGACCGGCCACAGGAAGAAAGCAGTATGTTGACATGAACGCTTTATCATCTGGGACAAACGGTAAGCCTTCCTCCTCCTATCGTATGGCATTTTGTGGAGAACATGCAACATATATAATTAAATAATAAGCACACTTTGAGATAATTTTCGCCATTCGTTCGGAAAGTTCTCGGAAAATATTGTCACACGCCAGCATATTACACATGATGTTGACAAACATTGTACATAATTTCTTCTTGTTGCTGTCATCATACTTGAAGCATTTTTGGGTGATACATTATGATAGTCATGCAATATTTCACCAGATTGAATTATATAGAAATCTTGAGTCCTAATAAAAGCACTGTGAAGTAGCAATACATGTACCATCTGGACTTTAATTTTTTTATGTTTGCTTGCTTTTTACCTTGGCAAGGTAACAGTCTGTGAAATCAATGTATTACAATATTTTAAATGCAAGTACTATAGAAAAGAAAATCATTTCATAGTTCTCCAACTCCAGTTTTAAGCAACTCATTCATTACCTTTGCAATGCCCCTAGGGGGGATTAGTCCCAGAAATATTGGGAGGGGGTGTGCAGCCTGCTTCCCAAATCCCTTACCCTAGCTGTGACCAAAATCTGTGATATTCCCTATCCTATTTATGACCTGACCAAAAATTTAAAACCCTATTTATATTAATTCTGACTCATATATCAAAACCCTGTTTCTGACCAGTTCCCTAGTTCAGACCAATGTAAAATTAGCATAAACATAATTTGTGATGGGCTTTTGTTGATTTTCTTTTTGATAATGATGAAAAAGTGGCTTCTTGAAAACATACCCATATCAAGGCTAGAGTGCAAAAACCATACCCTTTTTATGATCAAGATGGCCGAAATCAGCTTTAATTGATACCCTATTTATGACCTAAAACAGCTGTTAAAAAAACCATACCCTTTGGGATATAATGGGCATGCGCATTATATCCCAAAGGGTATGGTTTTTCAGCTGTTTTGGTCATAAATAGGGTATCAATTAAAGCTGATTTCGGCCATCTTGATCATAAAAAGGGTATGGGTTTTGCACTCTAGCCTTGATATGGGTATGTTTTCAAGAAGCCACTTTTTCATCATTATCAAAAAGAAAATCAACAAAAGCCCATCACAAATTATGTTTATGCTAATTTTACATTGGTCTGAACTAGGGAACTGGTCAGAAACAGGGTTTTGATATATGAGTCAGAATTAATATAAATAAGGTTTTATATTTTAGGTCAGGTCATAAATAGGATAGGGAATATCACAGATTTTGGTCACAGCTAGGGTAAGGGATTTGGGAAGCAGGCTGCACACCCCCTCCCAATTTTTCTGGGACTAATCCCCCCTGGGGCATTGCAAAGGTAATGAATGAGTTGCTTAAAACTGAAGTTGGAGAACTATGAAATGATTTTCTTTTCTATAGTACTTGCATTTAAAATATTGTAATACATTGATTTCACAGACTGTTACCATGTCAGGGTAAAAAGCAAACAAACATAAAAAAATTAAAGTCCAGATGGTACATGTATTGCTACTTCACAGTGCTTTTATTAGAACTCAAGATTTCTATATAATTCAATCTGGTGAAATATTGCATGACTATCATAATGTACCACCCAAAAATGCTTCAAGTATGATGACAGCAACAAGAAGAAATTATGTACAATGTTTGTCAACATCATGTGTAATATGCTGGCGTGTGACAATATTTTCCGAAAACTTTCCGAACGAATGGCGAAAATTATCTCAAAGTGTGCTTATTATTTAATTATATATGTTGCATGTTCTCCACAAAATGCCATACGATAGGAGGAGGAAGGCTTACCGTTTGTCCCAGATGATAAAGCGTTCATGTCAACATACTGCTTTCTTCCTGTGGCCGGTCAATTCGCCGTCTTCCAAAGATGTCCATAGCCGCACTCTTTACCGAAACTTAAACCTCCATCCAACTACAACTCTGTTTCCAAAAGTCTCGAGAGGCCCCATAGTAGCTCATAGTCCGTTATTTTGAATTCAAAACACCGCATATTTCGAAATTTTCGTGGTCGTGGGTAAAACGAAAAGTCAACAAAGTTTAACACTAACCAATTTGCAGTAAGCTTATTTCATGATCGCGGTCTCACGCATGTAAGGGATCTTTACGCACGAATCGTTCATTTTATCGTCACTTCTAGGACTTCGACGCCCATTTCTCTGCAGTCGAGTATTCTGTAGCATATTTCCTTTCCATTTCTGGCTTCACAAAGGTAGGTTCCGATCAGCTTTGGAAACAAAAAGCCATCACGCTTCTCAGGGACAGGACGCCATTTTGAATCTGTCCAAGTATAGTTGGACATACTCTCGCCTTTGTACCTCCCCCCACGTACACTGACACAATAGCATAAACAATAAGGCAAACTTGTCGGAGAGGGGGAGGTACGGGGAAAACGTGTTTAATCCAGGTTTAATGCATAAATTAATTGTCTAACAAGTGAGTGAGTGAGTGAGTGAATGAGTGAGTGATTTTTAATTGAATTTCGCCCCCAAACCCTAAACCCCATAGCATGACTTACGTCATACCATGAGGTAAAAAGGGCTCAGTGACTTGAAATTGTCTTATTTTGCAGGTTATAGAACTGAGATAAGATTCGTCATTAAAGTCAAAGCAAATAGGTCGATCTATTTTTACCTGTTTGGTTTTAGGGCCACTTCATACAAGCCCAATATGTTTATATGAGAAGCCGGGCTGGCCCAGTTACCGAGGTCTCGTTTTTTGCGATTGAGATCTCGGTAACAGGGAAGAAAATTTCCCATATAACCACTCCAACCTGGGTGACCGGGAGGAAAATATTCTGACAAAATAGCTTCGCTTTCGCAAAATGGCGGCCAAAATGGCCTAAGTTTTGTCTTGCATGTATTTCCATTTCAAACGTATGTGAATTTAGCTTTATCAGTAAAGTTATAATAGTGCACAGAGATATGGCAGCCGAGAACGATACAAGTTTATGTTCCACCATACTGCTTTCGTTTCGTAAGTTCCGGTCGAGCGGAATTCGTCCCGGTTAGTGAGCCAGCCCTTAATCTGCCAACAGCGGTTTTCAGGAGATGGGGCTGAAGACAGCTCGGCGTTGGTCAGTTTTGAATATCTCCGCTATCAAGGTAAAATAAAGATGCGATCTTAATCAGCTCCTTTTTTCGTCAAAATATTGTGCGTTTCGGTACTATTATAGTCTATCTGCCTCGGAGACTCATTGAATTAGTGTATGGGTCGTGGCTGATTATTCTGATTACTTACCCCGTAGCAAATGCAGTGACCGCAGAGGTACTATAACTGTAAATGTTGCCAACCGGCGAGAGGCTAGGTGCAGCTGAACAATGAAAATCAGGTCTCGAGTAACACGATAAAGCTCTTGTTTTGGTGATTCCGGGGTCTTCATGGTTTAGGAGTTAGAGAATTCCTATTTGTCTAACAGTCTTACGATATTTTCTTTGCACATGATTTCAAACAAAAATATTGATGTCGTGGTATACATAAGTGCTGAAAGCCTGCTCGATTCATTCGCGAAAAATTAAAAGAAACATTTATGTGTGCCTCAAGACAATTAGAAGAACCTTATGAACTAAAGATTGGGTAGTATTAGATCATATTGATCAGTCAGGTTTTGGGATGTACTTGCCTTTCACTAGCTTAAATAAGGAAAACACCAAGTGTCAACCACATGAACATAATGGTAAAGTTTGACGATCACTTTTCAGAAACAAGATGCTTATCTTACGCAACGAAAGGATTTTGGCTTTTAAATGACAGCCTTCAAAAATGTCCTCGTGATTTTTGCGAGGAAGCTGTTAAAGACAAACGCAGCTGCTTTCTTCAGGAGGACGGTTACGTGCGAATATAGACGCTATAAAGACATTTTCTCTGAAAAAAATCTAGAAAAGGTAAGTCACAGAACAAAAGTTTTGGAATATTGAAAGCGTTAAGGGGCGAGAAATTAACAACACCCTTAAAACTGAAATCAACAATGAGTACGTGGACCCAAAAGACGTTATTCTGAATAACATGGAAACTTACGACACTGTAATCGTATTAAGTTCCCCAGAGGGACTATCTAGCTTCGGAATAAGAAATAATAAGAAATTGTTGCGTAATAGCGACGAGTTGATTGTTAGTAGACATCTCTGATACTCGTGTCTACTAGGGATTAACAAGTTACCGGAGTAATAGATGTTCCTCTGGCAATCGTTGGAAGAAAGTGGCCATGCCCCTTACTTTGAGCAGTTCGTTGCGAGTACCACCGTTAGTTGCCACTTACAAAGAAAAAACAGGAGTAGATTGAACGCGTGGGACAAAGAGCCTGATTGGGTCAGTTAAGGAGATAACAGTATTGCACGGGCACAAAAGCGTAATTACAGGGTGTGCATTTATGTTGATATTACCAAGCTTAACAAAGCAGTTCTTCAAGACGTCCATCATATATGCCAAGACGTTTTCCCCAAAGAATCGTCGCCCCAATTTATGCTGAGTTTCCTACCTTCATTAAGCCTGTTAGGTAGTGTTAAGTACTGAAGCTTTTAATGAACACAACGCTACATCAACTACATTGAGCACATGGTGGACACGATCACGATCACACCTGAATCTTACGCAACAACACGTGAACAGGGCACACATGTACCCAGACTGCAACGCGGTTGTAAAGTAAGTAAAGTAAGTAAAGTAAAGTAAAGTAAAGTAAAGTAAAATAAAGTAAAAGCTTTATTTATGTGTCAATGTATTTAGTTTTCACAACTAATTGGGGATACAAAAATTAAAAATAATTTACAAACTAAGAAGCAATAATAATAATCTATGTACAATCAAAATATGTAGCATGTGTAAATTATATAATAAAACAATTGCTATATATATATAAAACACAAATGAAGATAAGACACACTTTCAAAACCACCTATATTTCGACCGACTTGTCGGTCTTCTTCAGGGTGAGTGAAGTAAGACCGTTACACACAAGTTTACTACGCTTTTGAAATACAAATTGTGCGCCACGCTTATAACGGCCATAAATAACCGTCACAGTTCAAATATCAACCTAACGCGCGCGCGCACAAAAAATTGCATGCGCATGGAGATCAGAAGCTAATCACCTAGAAGCGTCTAAATTCTCTTTATATGTTGGGAACAATGCTGGGGTTTTTCGTCGACCAATCAGAAGCACGGAAATTTGTTTGCCCAAATATGGAATCAGCGGATTGAGGTAAGTTTGTTTAAATAATGGCGGCCTTTAGCAGAGAGCATGTTTTTAAACCGCAGAAGGAGGACAATTCAAGCCTTCTCGGGAAAACGCTGCAGGAAGTTGATATTGACAACAGGGTCCACAGAAAGGGTCAGGGAGCTTATTCTGATTATTTTGAGTCGAGCACGGCTGATGAACAGAAGTTGTAGATGATTGATTCATTTGTAAACGCTACAGTGACACCTTTTTTGATTTATTTTCCGAGAAAGGGAAAGGTAACTCATATGATAAATCTGCTGTTCTTCACGCACAATTGAAGTAATTTGTTCATCAGGTGTTAGCTAGCCAGGATGAATGTGAAATCGCAAAGGAGATGCCGTCGAAGGGTAAGGATAGTAAGGATGTTGTTGTTATATTCAGGGAAAGTTTACGGCCGACAGAGCTTGAGGATCCCGAAAAGAAGAATATGTCTTGCTTTGAAACAAAATGGTAACAAAGAAAATCTGTTTGTATTTGAGGTAGAATTATTTCCCCTTCTTGCGGGCATTTGAAACGTTGCAAACCAAAATAGAAATTTCAGTTGTTTAATTTGATGGAAAGCTCCTCAAAGTTTATGGTTCTAGAACTTAGCAAGACAGTACTCATCCCAGATGGTGTTTTGACTACAAATGCACGATTATCATCTCTAATCTGAAATTCAGTTTTATTTCAACCCATTCACTTTGAGTGTACTTCCGTTGCAATGATGACATTAATTTTCTTCCACCTGTGTATGAATAATACATGAATTAAATAAATCAAAATAAGTGCTTTGAAAACTTGAGCACACTGATGACCTTACCTTTTTACAGCAATGAGTTACAAAGTTTCTTTTAACTGAATTGCCAGGTCAGTGCTATTAGCACTAAAACAGCAAAAAACACCATATTTTGGAGGAATTATTGAGCAAAATTACAAGATAGAACTGAAAGAGCCATAGCCTGATGAAAGTGAAACCTCTGATGATATCAAAATAACTTTTGATCGTAAAATTAATGTTCTGTTTTAATTGTCTTGTTCCTTGAAAATTGCTGTAATCAATTGGATTGATCTCAGGAATCCATTGAAATGGCTTTAAATTCACCATTTATTTCACTTCTAAAATTAGTTCGCACTGATATTTTTTCATTAATTGGAAGATAATCTCCAGTGGGTGCAGTGAATTAGCACTGAAAATATGGCTCATGATTTCATCGCTAGTCCTTATGTTATATCTCTCGTGAAGTTTCGGCTTAATGCAGCTTGTGTAGAGGGAACTCTTAATCCAAAGCAGTGTGGCACAGGTAATTTGATTTAAATGTGAGATTAACATTCATTCTGACACTGCAAGTCTTGTGATCAACAGCAATGATCAGGTTATGATTTTTTTAGGATGCTTAACCTAGAAACAGGCTCTGTGTCACAGCACCTCATTATGACTGTAATCAAGCCAGTGTAATTGTGGAAGTGAGCTGTCAATAAACTGTTTTTAATTTCTTTGTTTGTGTCCCCTGGGCGACACTGTCAAGCTCAATTTTACATACATGTACAGGTGTACGTACATGGTTTATTTGATAAAGCAGGTAAATTAAAGAATATTGGCAAGTCCTCCTGTGGACATGCACTATCTAAAATGATTAATTAATAAAAACCTAGATAATAAATTGACAAAGAGTAAATAAATAATAATTGAAATCAGTAGCATATCACCAAGCTAGGTGATATGCTTCTGTTGAAAAAACTCAATATTAAGATATGAAAAGTGGCTTGTTATAACAAATGAATTCAGTATGACCAAGTTTAGTTTTAAATCATCTATACTGAGATGTTTTGACTAAAATTATTGTAACAAAATTTTGAAATAAAAGCAGAACTGGTGAAGTAGCTCTTGAAACATTAAATCACTACACTGTATGCCCCTTTGTTGGTCAGTTGCAAGGTCATTCATTACTCTGTTTTGGTCAGTTACATACTGTAGGTTCGAAATTTGATATTGTAGACATGCTGCCACTTTCCGTTTGGTTGTTAACTACAGTGCAGATGGACAAAATTACGCTATTTCTTGCAAATTATAGCCAACATGTTAATTCCAAGCTCAAAGTCTTTAAATGCCAATTGGTAATTTAGCATCTTCTTCTTCAACATCCTCAGAAACCCAGGGGCAGTTAGTTGGGGCAAGAGGAAACAAATCAGGCAAAGGAATGAAGCATCGCAGGTTACCTGTGACATATGCTGCGACGCTTCATTTCTTTGCCCTATTTGTTTCCTCTCGCCTTAACTAACCGCCTCTGGGTCTCCGAGGATGCTTCTTCAACCATTTTGGTTTGTATAGACTTGGGGGGAGAGGCTGGATTGAGAGGGTAGCCAACCCCTTATGGAGAAGCAATAAATAAAAAGTGAAAAATATTGTGGTTACGATAGAATAAAAGGCAAGCACTCTGAAAAGGTACTTATTATCTCCAACTTCTACTTTGTGGCACTACTAGTATTTCTTGTGTAATAGTTTTCAATATTAACATGTACAGCTGTAGGTTCCAAATTGCAACAAGCAACACTTTGTGGGCATGTTTCCATTAATTCTGCAGCCCTGAGGTACAAGTCATCCCCCCCCCCTCAAAAATCCTTGATCCACCCCTGCTGGTTCTGATATAATATTTGAATGAATGACAAAGATTTTGCCCCAACTACTCATCAAGATGTGTTAGGTGTGTTGGACAGCTAAGCCACCATGCCATTTATTTAGTGTCAACACTTCCTAGATGTTTCAAAGATTTAAAAACCAAGTGCACCATAGTTGGAAAAGAAGTGCCCGAAAAAACAGCAGGTGGAAAAAATAAGGGAAAGTGTACCCCAACCAAGGCAGTGGTGCCACTCTTGGGTTTTAGGATATCCTAATAAAATGCAGTGCACACAAATGTAGTAAATCACAATGATGTCATGTAATAAAATGATAGCACTAAAGAAATATATACACTTTCAAAGTCATGTTCATGCATAACCAAGAAGAGGAAAATAAACTGTACAACTGCATATGCTGAAGGCCTTGCTAATGGCAACTAATTTCGACCCGCTGAACACCTTGAACCCTCCCCATTCCTTTGCTCTGTGCCAGCAAAATAGCAACTTTATGCTAATTTGGGATTATTACAAATTACATTTTTCCCTTTGCCTTCTTGTTAAAGCTGAATATTTCTTACAAAAAACCCTAACAAAATGAAATGTTCACCTGTATAATACTTCATAATTTTACCTCTCGTATGACCTGTCGCCAAAATACATTCATGAATAATTGATCAAACAAATTAAATACTGAGAAACAATGTTGTGACACTATTTTTTTTTTCAAATCATCCATAAAAGTTTAACAAATCAAATGATTTCCTTTTCAAAGAGGTCTCTTAAAATAGACCTGTAATGAAATTTGACATTTCCCTGTCAATACAGCCTCCTCGTAAGTATGACAAAATTTTCATTGCCCCTTGAATATTACAAGACTTAATATTGAGGTTTCGCTGTAATGTGAAATAAACATACAGTTATTAATCATGCATGTTTATGTACCGTTTGCAGCAATACTTCAACCGTTCAAACCCACTCATCCCTCTACCCCCTCCCAAGCATTTGACAGGGGTTAGGTCCCTACCATGGGGGCATTTGCTCCCAAAGGGTTGCCCAGGGTGGGGCATTTGACAATTTAGTCAAATACAAGGAATTATCAATTCAATTTGGTACTTTTTAAATACAAAAGCCTGATTTATTAAAGATCAAAAGGATTAACCCTAATGTAAAGAGTGTAGATGTAAATTCTTTTTCCAAGATTTAACCTAGTCTTACAAGCAAGTATGGTGTGGGTTGCTCAGGGCAAAAGGGCCTAGAATGTCTAAAAGAAACCTTCAGACATATGGTATTGTTAAAGGGAAGAGCCTTCTCTCAATGAATTTTCGCAGCACACATCATCTTTGTGAGTTTGTCTTTGTGGAGACCATTGAATTACTTTTGACGACATCTGAATCAATTTTTCAATATGCTTTATACAAAAGAGTGGAGTACATAAATAACAGTCAAAATCAAACTGTTCTTAAATAGGAGATGTTTTTTTCTTGTTATATTAGTGCTCCTGATGCACAGTTCTAAAATATTTAAAATTTTGACACAAACATTTTATACACGCCATTTGGACACTATCCTATGGGTGGAGCATCTGCACTTATCTCAAGGCCCCACCATAGAGACTTTCTGTGCACCAAAACAAACAGTCAAAAATGGGGGAGAATGATTGAATTTGGAATAGACCAAACCACGAAGAACTGGAGTTCAAAAACAGTCATTTTAATGTACATGACTGAACATTTGAGATATTAAACAATTTAAGACAGGCACTGAACACAATAGGAGAAAGTTTATAATCGACGCGATATCTTTACATTGCAACGAATTAAACATTGACAAGATCCAGGCTCTTGCTGATTTGTTTATATACTTGCTTGAACACTATAAGCTTATTGTTTTCTCTTGGTTGTGACGAGAGGGTTCGAACATCGGCCACACAAAGGGATCACATGCACTCTACAAAACAAATTAACAAGAAAATATATCAAAGGAAAAAACCGAGCCACAAAATTATATACTTGTCGTGAGAAAAAAAAAATTAAGTGTATGAATCACACCAACTCTAGCGAAATATCGCGAAATTATGTATGGCAATTCACGGAAAATCCCCAACTTCAAGTTCGATTTTGACCGTTTAAGCCCGTAAAAACGATGGGAGCCCCGACTAAATTTTCATGCAAAAATAATCACAATACCGGATCCCTGTCTCCCAAGCAAACGACCAAAAGATGGTAATTGTTTCAAACACTTTTGCTCAACAATATTTTCAACATAGCATGATTTCCAGGCTTGTTTTGACAAAAAGAATGCTTACTTACAATTGAGACTTCAGTAATCTCTAGCCTTGATAGTGCGCTAGCAGCTCCAAGAAAATAAACGTTTGATTTTATTGATGAGCGCAGAAAAAGGTCGAGAAACGACAAACTACTACCAACACGAAAGCAACATCCGTGTCCGCCATTGCTCCGGCAGAGACGAGGATATCGTGACGTACCAGTGTGTAACACTCCATATTAGGAAGTAAATTTTGATTGGTTCGCTGAAAAACCCCAGCATTGGATCGGAGTTATACGCTTCTAGGTGATTAGATAACCGTCACAGTTCAAATATCAACCTAACGCGCGCGCGCACAAAAAATTGCATGCGCATGGAGATCTATACGTAAGCATCAAAGAGAAATAAACTGTAAACCGAAAATTAGTAAACGTAGGCTACAGATTTCTCATGTTCTAATAAATAAATAAATTATATACCAAGCCAGATGTTAATTGCGTGTGCGTTCTCCCCGATTCTGGCTAAAAAAGAAATCACTCTCATTAAGACCCTCCGGTCTCACTGACCGGAGTCGATATGCCCACTGCCCTTCCTTTGCAATCAGATCTTCCTTTGAAGTAACTTTATCAATCAGGTGTATTTCTACATCCTGAAGACCATGATGTCCATCACTATGGAAATGCTTATAGATAGTATCATCCCTATCCTTATTAGCAGCAGACATCTTAGAATGTGCTCGTAGTCGGCTCTTGTGGTTATTGAATCTTAACCTAAATTTAGTAGTTGTGGAGCCGACATACTGTAGACCACATACCTTACAGCTAATTAGATAAACAACATTCCTTGAATTACAGTCTAACCGATGATTTACAGTGTAACTTGTACCCGTAACATGACTAGAAAAACTATCCCCTACAGCAAGATAATTACAAACATCGCATCTATTACTCGTACATTTACAAGTCCCTCGATTACCACTAGTATTCTGATCCAGAGGTCGCAACTTGGCACGGACCAAATAGTCCTGTAAGCTCTTAGGACGACGAAACGCCATCATGGGCACATCCTTAATTGCCTGCTTACACCTTTCTAAAAAATGTAGAAAGGGATGTAACTCCCTTAAAACACCCCCTAAATTGGGTAGAGCCGGGTGATACGTAACTACAAAAGGTATTCTATTGTTGGTTTTCTTTGGCCTTGGTGCAAGTAGCTCTTCCCGCTCTAATACTCTAGCCCTATTTATTTGGTCCCGAACAAACTTTTCTTGATAACCCCTATACACTAAATACTTCGTAAGATCAGTTGCCCTCTGCTCAAAAGCCGCAGACGTAGAACAAATACGTCTTAGCCTAAGAGCCTGCGCATAAGGAATGCCTTTTTTACACCCCTTTGGGTGGCACGAGGTATGGTATAAATACTGATGCTTATCAGTTGGCTTAGTATACAAATCGGTTTCAATGACGCCGTTATTATTAATAACTTGTACATCAAGATAGTTCACGGTTTTTCTTGACCAGTCCCATGTGAACTTGATGGTATTATGATAATGATTAATCCACTGAAGGAACTCCTGAAGGAGTACCACGAAAAATGCCACACATTAAATGATTAATCAGCCATGTTGCCAGCATGGTTGTCCTGATAGTGTAGTGGTCATCACACCCGACTAGTGATCAGGGGGACGTGGGTTCAAATCCCGCTCAGGGCAATTACAGTTTTTCGAATTTCCTCAGAAGTTGTCCAGTGTTGAGTTTCTCTTAACTTACTTATATATATATATATAAATCAGAAGATGAGCTACTCAATTTCTGAGCACATATGGATTTTAATACAAATTTGTTTCGTAGACCAACACAAAGTTGGCCCACTCATCAGTTAATCCCCATATATACTGAACATCGTTAAAGTCCACGTCAACTATATGATTGCGTGAGATAAACTGTACATTAAATTCAAAAATATATATGCGCGCGCGAGGCTGCGCGCGATATACGCACTCCAAATTGTCTGCATAACATCTGTCTCTAGCTATACTTAAGAATGTACTTTCGTCTGTGTCTACATGTTGACACAAGTTCGTTTCGCTTATTCAAGGTTGCCAGATGTGGTTTCGTTATTATTAGGTGTTTCTCTGCAGTGCATAAACCGCATCGCTTGGTTGTGTTAGAATACGGCTTTGCTTTGGCGAGGATTTTCCACGTGACAGTGAAGGCTTTGTTCTTCGCACGCAGTGCCCACAAGTGCTTACTCAGTTCAGTGTCATTTTTCCGTTTCTCATGCCTGAACGACATTTGGTGATTTCTCCACCTGGTCTTAAAGTCGGTTGCTGTCATTCCGATGTAGGTCTCAAAACTGCCCTCGGTCGTAACCTTAGCTTGATAAACAATTTCCTTTACCAAACATTCTCCGTTTAATGGGCACTCATCCTTCACTCTACAGTTGCACGTTTTTTCGCCTCTCGGGTCCTGTTGTGGCTGCGCGGCTTTCTTTAGGATGGCTTTGTTATGCCCGTCTATAATTTGTTTCACATTTGGCATACAACTGTAGCTCAGCTTAAGCGTATTTTTATTGAAAATTTTCCTTAACTTGTGGCCAGTAGGGAAGCATTTGCCTATCAGACTGATAAACGCTCTTCCTATGTTTGTCTTAACGTTTCTGTTAAACGGTGGGTTGAACCATATCACGTTTCTGTGTCTGTTGCGTTTTTGCGCTGGTGGTCTTTGCGGAGAAGGTCTGAACTCGAGTTTGTAGGTGTAACCACTCTTCCGTAATGCCTCCTGGTAAAGTGGGGCAGCGTCGTTGAATACATCTTCGTCAGATGAAATGTCGGATAATCTTCTGTTTATAGATTCAGGGATATTTCTAATTATGTTCGGCGGGTGGTTAGATTTGCTGTGCACATAAAGTGGGACATTTGTTGGTTTGGAATATGGTTTGAACTTTCCAGTGTTTAAGTCCAGCGTTACGTCGAGGAAATTGACAACCTTCTTGTTCGCTTCAATAGTGATCTTCAGCTCATTCTGGGCAAATATTTTGCAAATTTCTTTCTTCACTCTCTCTATCTCTTTCGGTGTTTGCTGGAGTATCGCTAGTCCGTCATCCCTGTAAAGGCCGATGTCAATACCAGGTATTTCCTTAAGTTGCGAGAGGAGGTAACAACCTACCAACTCACACGTCTCCGCTCCATCATAGCTTCCCATGGTGACGTCAAAGAGGGAGGTCGAGGTTCTCTTTTCCCATGGTTGGCCATTGTTGAAGAGAAGGGAGTGCTTTGCATCGGTAATTACTTGACGGTCGTCGGCTGAGATGTTGACGTATTTGGATGCAAAATCGAGAGCGCGGTTGAGGAGTGTTTCAGTTATAGAAGGGTAAAATTCGACGACGTCAAAGCAGATAAATGCTGAGTCGTGAGTCAGATGTTATGCAGACAATTTGGAGTGCGTATATCGCGCGCAGCCTCGCGCGCGCATATATATTTTTGAATTTAATGTACAGTTTATCTCACGCAATCATATAGTTGACGTGGACTTTAACGATGTTCAGTATATATGGGGATTAACTGATGAGTGGGCCAACTTTGTGTTGGTCTACGAAACAAATTTGTATTAAAATCCATATGTGCTCAGAAATTGAGTAGCTCATCTTCTGATTTAACTTGCTCCTTTACTGTCGAGCACTATTTTGGACTCACTGGTGAACAACTCCTGTACTATATATATATATATATATATAACTACTCTTCACAAGCATCTGTCGCAACCATAAATCCTCATAAAACATAAAACTAATCACAAATGAAGACAAACGATAAACTTTTTTACACACCTATATTTCGACTCCGTACAGGAGTCTTCATCAGGGTAAATTACAGTTGCCCTGCACACGTCATACTATTATTACAAGTTTCAAATAAAACATTCACGCGCACGCACGTGCTCTCATACACCGTTAAATCTCCTACACGCGCGCGCTAACTAAATCAACAGCAGTTCACGTACGTCTAGAACGCCTATTTTGCACAAAGAAAAAATCATTGTCATTCAATCCATCCGGATCCAGAGTCTTTAGTCTATAAGCCCATTGGCCCTCCTTCTCTCGCAGCTGTTCTTCCCCAGTAACCCGGTCTATCAATTGAATTCTTACATCACTTAGTCCACTATGCCCCTCACTACAGAAATGCCGGTACAACAGATCATCAGCTTCTTTCTCGGCCTGCCCTAACATACCGTGCTTCCTGATTCTAGACTTATGATTGTTAAATCTGAGTCTAAACTTTGTAATTGTGGAGCCCACATACTGCAGCGAACATTTCTTACACGTGATTAGGTAAACAACATTACTAGAATTACAGTTAAGGTTGTAATTAATTGAATATTTCCGGTCGTCCTGTGAGCTCTGAAAATGACTGTTCTCATCCATGTATTTACACACTTCACATCTTCTCGATGAACATTTCACTGTTCCTGGTACCAAATTTTTCGGTCCACGACTGTCCACCTTTGCGCGTACCAGATAGTCCCCCAGGCTCTTCGGTTTCCTAAACGCCACAAATGGAACACTCTCGATGGCGTTCTTACATTTCTCCGACGACTCCAGAATAGGATGAAGTTCCCTCAGTATTTTACCGATGTTTGGCAATCGGGGATGGTATGTTACGACAAAAGGCGTTTTTGTAGAGCGTGGCTGGTTACTGTCGCTCAAAACTTCAGCCCTGGACATCCTTCTAACTTTATTTACCTGACCCTCAACATAGGCCTTACTATAACCCCTCTCCATCAAAAATTTCACCAGCTCTTCCGCTCTCTTTTCAAAATAACAAGACTTCGAACAAATTCTACGTAATCGCAGCGCCTGAGCAAATGGAATACTTCTTTTACACGCACCCGGATGACAAGAACTGGAATGCAAATATTGATGACTGTCCGTCGGCTTAATAAATACATCCGTCTCCAACACTCCCGACTCATTTATCACCTTAACGTCCAGAAATTCAATCTCACGCTCCGACCATTTGTAGGTGAATTTGATAGTCTCATGTGCATTGTTCAGGTAATCAATGAATTTTTTCAACTTCTCCTCTCCCTCCGTCCAAACAATGAAAATATCATCAATGTACCTCCACCAAATACGCGGTGTGACCTCCGCATTCTCAAGCAAACGTCTCTCCAACCTGTCCATAAAAATGTTCGCATACGAAGGAGCCATCCTCGTCCCTATCGCTGTTCCCCGTTTTTGAAGATAATGTTTACCATTAAATTCAAAGTTATTACTCTTTAGCACCAACTCTGCAAACGACAGTATATCTTCATTAAGAGATCTTTGCTGTTCTGACTCAACCTGACCTTCCAAAGTATCAAGTGCTTCTTTCAAAGCCTCCAAACCCTCATTGTGTGGAATGTGAGGGTATAACCCAACAACATCTATTGTACACAATATCGCTCCCTCTGGTAGCTCTCCAATTTGTCCCAACTTGTGCAAAAAGTCATTAGTATCTTTGATGTATGAATTAATTTCCGGTACTAGTGGTCGCACATTTTGATCTACAAACGCAGAAATTTTCTCGGTAGGGGTGCCACATCCTGAAATAACTGGTCTGCCCGGACATCCCTGTTTATGTATTTTCGGCAACAGGTAAAACCGACCAGGCTTCACATCCTCTGACACCATCAAATATTCCTTTGTTCTGTCGTCAATATTCCCCTTCTGCCAACTCTCGCGAATTTTTTCATTGATAATTTTCACCATGTCTCGGGTAGGATCCTCGTCCAATAACATGTACACTTCTGAATCATTCAATTGACCCATAGCCTCATGTATATAGGCCTCCTTATCCATGACTACTACCGCAGACCCTTTATCAGCTTGTTTGATAACAATATCATCATACCCCCTTAAATTCTCTAAAGCTTTTTGTTCGTCTTGTGTCAAATTACGGTGACATTTTACATTTAAATCATGCGATAGAATTCTTCTTTCGAGGGCTTCCACATACGCCTCAATCGCCATTTCCCTGTTTCTTTCCGGACACCATGCAGATTTCGTTCTAAACGCCGGCATCTCAGAAAAGTGATGTAAGAATTCAATTGATAGACCGGGTTACTGGGGAAGAACAGCTGCGAGAGAAGGAGGGCCAATGGGCTTATAGACTAAAGACTCTGGATCCGGATGGATTGAATGACAATGATTTTTTCTTTGTGCAAAATAGGTGTTCTAGACGTACGTGAACTGCTGTTGATTTAGTTAGCGCGCGCGTGTAGGAGATTTAACGGTGTATGAGAGCACGTGCGTGCGCATGAATGTTTTATTTGAAACTTGTAATAATAGTATGACGTGTGCAGGGCAACTGTAATTTACCCTGATGAAGACTCCTGTACGGAGTCGAAATATAGGTGTGTAAAAAAGTTTATCGTTTGTCTTCATTTGTGATTAGTTTTATGTTTTATGAGGATTTATGGTTGCGACAGATGCTTGTGAAGAGTAGTTATATATATATATATATATATAGTACAGGAGTTGTTCACCAGTGAGTCCAAAATAGTGCTCGACAGTAAAGGAGCAAGTTAAATCAGAAGATGAGCTACTCAATTTCTGAGCACATATGGATTTTAATACAAATTTGTTTCGTAGACCAACACAAAGTTGGCCCACTCATCAGTTAATCCCCATATATACTGAACATCGTTAAAGTCCACGTCAACTATATGATTGCGTGAGATAAACTGTACATTAAATTCAAAAATATATATGCGCGCGCGAGGCTGCGCGCGATATACGCACTCCAAATTGTCTGCATAACATCTGACTCACGACTCAGCATTTATCTGCTTTGACGTCGTCGAATTTTACCCTTCTATAACTGAAACACTCCTCAACCGCGCTCTCGATTTTGCATCCAAATACGTCAACATCTCAGCCGACGACCGTCAAGTAATTACCGATGCAAAGCACTCCCTTCTCTTCAACAATGGCCAACCATGGGAAAAGAGAACCTCGACCTCCCTCTTTGACGTCACCATGGGAAGCTATGATGGAGCGGAGACGTGTGAGTTGGTAGGTTGTTACCTCCTCTCGCAACTTAAGGAAATACCTGGTATTGACATCGGCCTTTACAGGGATGACGGACTAGCGATACTCCAGCAAACACCGAAAGAGATAGAGAGAGTGAAGAAAGAAATTTGCAAAATATTTGCCCAGAATGAGCTGAAGATCACTATTGAAGCGAACAAGAAGGTTGTCAATTTCCTCGACGTAACGCTGGACTTAAACACTGGAAAGTTCAAACCATATTCCAAACCAACAAATGTCCCACTTTATGTGCACAGCAAATCTAACCACCCGCCGAACATAATCAGAAATATCCCTGAATCTATAAACAGAAGATTATCCGACATTTCATCTGACGAAGATGTATTCAACGACGCTGCCCCACTTTACCAGGAGGCATTACGGAAGAGTGGTTACACCTACAAACTCGAGTTCAGACCTTCTCCGCAAAGACCACCAGCACAAAAACGCAACAGACACAGAAACGTGATATGGTTCAACCCACCGTTTAACAGAAACGTTAAGACAAACATAGGAAGAGCGTTTATCAGTCTGATAGGCAAATGCTTCCCTACTGGCCACAAGTTAAGGAAAATTTTCAATAAAAATACGCTTAAGCTGAGCTACAGTTGTATGCCAAATGTGAAACAAATTATAGACGGGCATAACAAAGCCATCCTAAAGAAAGCCGCGCAGCCACAACAGGACCCGAGAGGCGAAAAAACGTGCAACTGTAGAGTGAAGGATGAGTGCCCATTAAACGGAGAATGTTTGGTAAAGGAAATTGTTTATCAAGCTAAGGTTACGACCGAGGGCAGTTTTGAGACCTACATCGGAATGACAGCAACCGACTTTAAGACCAGGTGGAGAAATCACCAAATGTCGTTCAGGCATGAGAAACGGAAAAATGACACTGAACTGAGTAAGCACTTGTGGGCACTGCGTGCGAAGAACAAAGCCTTCACTGTCACGTGGAAAATCCTCGCCAAAGCAAAGCCGTATTCTAACACAACCAAGCGATGCGGTTTATGCACTGCAGAGAAACACCTAATAATAACGAAACCACATCTGGCAACCTTGAATAAGCGAAACGAACTTGTGTCAACATGTAGACACAGACGAAAGTACATTCTTAAGTATAGCTAGAGACAGATGTTATGCAGACAATTTGGAGTGCGTATATCGCGCGCGCAGCCTTGCGCGCGCATATATATTTTTGAATTTAATGTACAGTTTATCTCACGCGATCATATAGTTGACGTGGACTTTAACGATGTTTCAGTATATATGGAGATTAACTGATGAGTGGGCCAACTTTGTGTTGGTCTACGAAACAAATTTGTATTAAAATCCATATGTGCTCAGAAATTGAGTAGCTCATCTTCTGATTTATATATATATATATAAGTAAGTTAAGAGAAACTCAACACTGGACAACTTCTGAGGAAATTCGAAAAACTGTAATTGCCCTGAGCGGATTTGAACCCACGTCCCCCTGATCACTAGTCGGGTGTGATGACCACTACACTATCAGGACAACCATGCTGGCAACATGGCTGATTAATCATTTAATGTGTGGCATTTTTCGTGGTACTCCTTCAGGAGTTCCTTCAGTGGATTAATCATTATCATAATACCATCAAGTTCACATGGGACTGGTCAAGAAAAACCGTGAACTATCTTGATGTACAAGTTATTAATAATAACGGCGTCATTGAAACCGATTTGTATACTAAGCCAACTGATAAGCATCAGTATTTATACCATACCTCGTGCCACCCAAAGGGGTGTAAAAAAGGCATTCCTTATGCGCAGGCTCTTAGGCTAAGACGTATTTGTTCTACGTCTGCGGCTTTTGAGCAGAGGGCAACTGATCTTACGAAGTATTTAGTGTATAGGGGTTATCAAGAAAAGTTTGTTCGGGACCAAATAAATAGGGCTAGAGTATTAGAGCGGGAAGAGCTACTTGCACCAAGGCCAAAGAAAACCAACAATAGAATACCTTTTGTAGTTACGTATCACCCGGCTCTACCCAATTTAGGGGGTGTTTTAAGGGAGTTACATCCCTTTCTACATTTTTAGAAAGGTGTAAGCAGGCAATTAAGGATGTGCCCATGATGGCGTTTCGTCGTCCTAAGAGCTTACAGGACTATTTGGTCCGTGCCAAGTTGCGACCTCTGGATCAGAATACTAGTGGTAATCGAGGGACTTGTAAATGTACGAGTAATAGATGCGATGTTTGTAATTATCTTGCTGTAGGGGATAGTTTTTCTAGTCATGTTACGGGTACAAGTTACACTGTAAATCATCGGTTAGACTGTAATTCAAGGAATGTGTTTATCTAATTAGCTGTAAGGTATGTGGTCTACAGTATGTCGGCTCCACAACTACTAAAAATGTCGTCAATATACCTAAGCCAAAGATAGGACTTTACTGGAGCCAAGTCCAGTAGCTGTGATTCAAGATCGTGCAAAAATAAATTAGCATAGGCAGGCGCCTTTCTCGTGCCAATAGCTGTACCACGCTTTTTTAGAAAATGTTTCCAATCAAATTCAAAGTTGTTATTATTGAGAGCGAACTCTGCTAAGCCAACAATGTAATCTATAGGAATTTCTTGGTTAATCCTCGTGTTTAGAATTTTTCGAATAGCTTCGAAACCTTCATTAATGAGGGATGTGGGGATAAAGGCCGACTACGTCAATAGTAACAAGAATTGCTCCTTCCGGTAACCTGCCCATATCTTTGAGTTTTCTTACAAAGTCATTGGTATTCTTCACGTATGAGGAAATCTGAGGTACCAAAGGTTTTAGCTGATAATCCACAAATGCAGATACTTTTTCGGTAGGCGTATTACAACCAGATATAACAGGCCGTCCTGGACAATTCGTCTTATGTATTTTAGAGAGAAGATAAAAACGCCTTGCCCTCGCATCACTGTTAATCAGTAAATACTGAAGAGTCGAATCACTGATATATCCATCACCATGGAGCGTATTAATTCTAGCATTAATCTTGTTAATCATATCAGCTGCTGGGTCCTTTTTCAATGGAACAACATACTTTTCCCTGTCCATAACCACCACCGCTGACCCCTTATTTATAACTATGTCGTCATATCCTAATATTCTAACGCTTCCTGTTCCTCCTTGGATACATATCTTTGATAATAAACTCTCAAATCATGCATATATAATTGCTATAATTTGCTCTCGCAAATTTTAAAAAAAAAATCTCGAGCTCTTCAGAAAGCTTTATTTTTTTTGTAAAAATGCTCAAACAAAACTTACATACAGTGTAGTAACGTTTGCTTGCTTAGAAGACATTGCGAGGTGAACTTCAACAATTTTGTATCATTGCTCACCCGACAAGTACTCACTTAAAAGCTTGCTCCTGTGTTCGGAGTTTTAACAAGGCATCGTTCTTCTCGCGAAAGCAACTCGAGAATGACAACTTAGCTGAAGTTCAGTTTGTGACTGACAGCTGTCGTCTCGTTAGCCAATGAAATTATTTGAACCATTTTAACAAGAAGTACGATTGGCGGATTTCGGCGCGTTTTATCACAGAACAGTAAACGGCTGACGCCACTTTAACTTCTTTCGAAAATAAAGTTTGGCTTGAAAATTCAGCTAATGTGTGGTAAAATTATTGGATTCTTTATCATAAAACAAAGAAAGAAGACTCGACTGTACTCTGTTCTGTTGTAAAGCACGTAGGAAGCGGTAGAGCACTCAAGAAGTAGGGGAAAAGACTCCACTGCGTCTTGTGTTTTCCCCTACACTTCTTTTTTTGCTCCACTGCTTCCTGCGTGCTTTACAACAGAACAGAGCACAGTTGAGGTTTCCTTCTTTGTTTAATAAAGATGAGTAATTTTTCAACGTAGATTGTAGTAAAACTACTAAATCTTGGGGCTATTTTCGCGGTAGATAAGACATAAACACGAAGAGTTACTCAGATCTTTGGGCAGGTGCTCAGAGCTTCCTATAAGAACAAAACATACCGACCATAACTAGGGCAAACAGCAACGGCTCTTACTCGCACGTTCTATTCAAAAATTATCAGTTCCTATACTTCAGCGTCAACAAGATGGGGAGAAGGCTGCACTGCATCAGTTCCAAATCCTTGTTTCAGTTATTTGGCTTTAAGATTGCACTCTTCCAATCGACACCCCCAGTTCTCGCTCAGTGACGTTTAATTTAGCAGTAGCAGAAGATTAAAGAGAATCAGTCCTAACTTTGCCTGTGGTTAAACATTAACGCACGAATGTTTTTGAAAAAAAATAGTAATAATAAATGCCAGCAGTTTTCTGTTCTTTAAATCATGAATTCGAAACTTTGTCCAACATGTCTTATGAAAGTGTACATTGCCAAAGTTGTGAGGTGCTAGCTACTTCAGTAGGGTCAATGTTACACATGAACATCGGTTTACAACTACGTCCAATGTAAAAATCCACTTATGGGAGATGAAAATTGGCTTTGGTAAGATTTGGATGATCAGGACTTGTCGTCTACACGAAATATCTTGGGGAGGAAACAAACCGAAACGAAACAAAACGAAGAAAAGGTGTTGAATGGAGTATATAAAAATACTTACCGGCAGAGCAAATGTCTTTTCTAATCAGAAATGAGCATATGAAGAACAGCATGTGGAGCTGAGCCGAGCTAATGAAAAAGGGATACCTGCTCGCCAAATATAAAACACGACACAAAGTGTGGCAAGCAAAATACACGTCATTCCTTCAAAAGCCTTGTCAAGCATTTCCTGTTATTTCAAGCCTTAATTGACATTCTCACATTTTCTGTCTTTGTTTTCACAATTCTTTATTATTATTATTATTTATTTTTAACATTAGCTTTCACCAATGAACGTTTCCCACGCAGCTTCAGTCGACCCTTTACTCTTCAGTATTTGTTGCATAGCGGGATTTCTGTATGTTATTCTTTACAGATCTTCTGAATGTTTTGAAGTACCACTTTAAACTAATTAGCAAAATTTAGGATTTTTAACCTAAAAAATGTAACTAGCTTGAGCTTCAGTTAAATGGGATCTCGCCATTACTTAAGTATAGTGAACGCTGAAAGGGGAAAAATATCGACGAGCGAGGTAATTCGTCCCAAACAATTGAGAGAAATAAAAAAAAAAGGAAAACAACAACAACAACAACAACAACAACACGCGGCTCGTACATGCAACAGATCGAAAAGAGTAACATTGATGAATTATCTGTCTAGAAGCTGATAAACCCTTGCCCATACCAGAAGTACATTATCTCTGTCGCTGTCACTTCAAAAAGTTCTCAAACATAATTAGAAGAACCTTGAATAAGACATCACTTTTGAACAGCATGTCAGTTGTACATTTGCTGTGTAAAGAGTAGCAGGTGGAACTGAGCCAAGCGGATGAAAATGGAATACATGCTCGCCAAAGATAAGACAAGACGTCAAGTGTGGCAAGGAGTGGAATATACACGTCATTTCATAAAAAAAAGCCTTGTCAACCATTTTCCGTTATTCCAAGCTTTAATTCACAGTATTATTTTTTTTCTTTTTTTTCTTTTCATAAAAGATATGTTTTCTTAACATCAGCTTTCACCAATGAAATTAAGGTTTCCCATGCAGCTTGAGTCGACCCTTTACTCTTCAGTATTTGTTGTCAGGTAGTAGCGGGATTCCTGTAGTTTATTCTTTGCAGATCTTCAATGTTTTGATGTACCACTTATAAGTAATTGCAAGATGTAGGATTTTTGGCCTAGAGATAAATTTGTAATCTGCTTAGTTTTAGTTGAAAGGGATTTCTTCCTTACTTAAGTATAGTGAACGCTTAAAGGGGGAAACATAGCTAGCGACGAGCCTGCATATGACTTTGCAAAACAAAGTGAGGTAAATTGTCTCAAACAATTGAAGGAAATAAACGAAGGAAAAAAAAACCACACGGTTCGTACATGCAAGAGATCGAAAACGCAACGTGTAAAGAAAAGTAACAAAAAAAAATTAACATAATATACAGTATTTTACCAAACTACAATTATGTACAATATTTACAACTGCTCCTCGAACGTAAATGATCCCCAGACCGGAAATAATCCCCAGATTGGACAGCAAATGATCTCGTCGGAAAACGAGGAATGGTTTGGAGTTGTTCCTCGGGTACTTACTGACATCGTTTTTAATACTGAGAACAGATAACATTATTTCCGCCTTTCTAACCGAAAGTTCTAAGGAAGTTGCTCTTCTGTACCAAACTTCAGAAAACTTGCTAAGCTTTGACGTCCTGTGTGCGCATGGTTGATTTTTTACTTGGTTAAGTCGTGAACATCGAAAGGATCAAATTCATTTACAAATAAAAGTACTTGCAAAATTAGACTTAATTATATCCTCATGCAACAGGATATTGAAAAAAAAACGTACACTTTAGAACAATATAACAAACAAAAACGAAAGATAAGACACATTTTCAAGACCACCTATATTTCGACCAACTTGTCGGTCTTCTTCAGGGGGAATGAAGCAAAACCGTTACACACAAGTTTACTACGCTATTAAAATACAAATTGTGCGCCACGATAATAACAGCCGTAAATAACCGTCACAGCTCAAATATCAACATAACGCGCGCGCATGCAAAAGGAGAGCACGCGCACGGAGATATATACGTAAGCATAAAAGAGAAGTAACTTATCTTGCGAAAATAACGAAACGTAGTCTCAAGATTTCTCATATTCATATGAAATAATTAATTATATAGACTAAGCCAGATAATAATTGCGGGTACGTTCTCCCCGATTGTGGCTTAAAACGAAAGCACTTTCCTTAAGACCCTCCGGTCTCACTGACCGAAGTCAATATGCCCACTGTCCATCCTTTGCAATGAGATCTTCTTTTGCATAACTGTATCGATCAGGTGTATTTTAACATCCTAGAGTCCATGATACCCATCACTATGGAAGTGCCTATAGATAGTATCATCCTTATCCTTATTAGCAGCAGACATCTTTGAATGTGCACGTAGTCGGCTGTTGTGGTTATTGAATCTTAATCCTAAATTTAGTAGTGGTGGAGCCGACATATGGCAGACCATACGCATACCTTACAGCTAATTAGGTAAACAACATTCCTTGAATTGCAGTCCAAGCAATAATTTACAGTGTAGCCTGTGCCCGTAACATGGCTAGAGACACTATCACCTACAGCAAGATAATTACATACATCGCATCGATTACTCGTACATTTATGAGTCCCTTGATTCCCACTAGGATTCTCATTTAGAGGTCGCAACTTGACGCGAACCAAATAAGCTTGTAAGCTCTTCGGGCGACGAAACGCCATCATGGGCACATCCTTAACTGCCTGCTTACACCTTTCCGAATAATGTAAAAAAGGGGTGTAACTCTCATAAAATACGCCCTATATTGGGTAGACCTGGGTGATACGTAACCGCAAAAGGTATTCTATCGTTAGTTGCCTATGGCCAGGGTGAAAGTAGCACTTCCCGGTCTAATACCCTAGCCCTATTTATTTGGTCCCGAACAAACTTTTCTTGATAACCCCTCTAAACTAAAAACTTCGTAAGATCTGCTGCCCTCTGCTCAAAAGCCGCAGAGGTAGAACAAATACGTCTGAGTCTAAGAGCATGGGCATAAGAAATGTTTTTTTTTTTCTACACCCCTTTGGGTGGCACGAGGTATGGAACAAATACTGATGCTTATCAGTTGGGTTAGTATACAAATCGGTTTCAATGACGCCGTTACATACATACATACATACATACACACATACATACATACATACATACATACATACATACATACATACATACATACATACATACATACATACATACATACATACATACATACATACATACATGCATTCATGCATGCATGCATACATACACACATACTTTATTTGGTGTCGCACATTAAAAGACTGGCAGCCATAGGCTGATGTGGACCTGCGTTACTAATTTACAATATTTACAGCTATCAAAAAAATAATAGAAAAGACCAAATATGTACAATGTATGAATAATAAAAGGTAAAAGAAAAAATAGAACTAGATTGGGTAAATGCTTATTAGTGTCAATAATATTAAATATAACCCCTATAAACTAAATACTAAATTATTATTAATAACCTGTACATCAAAATAATAAACTTGATGGTATCGTGATACTGATTAATCCAACGAAGGAACTCTTGAAGTTGTTCTTCTCCTGCCGTCCAGATCATTAAAATGTCGTCAGTGTACCTAAGCCAAAGATAGGGCTTTACTGGAGCCAAGTCCAGTAGCTGTGATTCAAGGTCGTGCATGAATAAATTAGCATATAGGCAGGCACCTTTCTCGTGGCAATAGCTGAACCCCGCTTTTTTAGAAAATGTTTCCCATCAAATTCAAAGTTGTTATTATTGAGAGCGAACTCTGCTAAGTCAACAATGTAATCTGTAGAAATTTCTTGGTTAATCCTCGTGTTTAGAATTTTTGGAATAGCTTTCAAACCGTTATTAATGGGGAATGTGGGGATACAGGCCGACTACGTCAATAGTGACAAGAATTGCTCCTTCCGGTATTCTGCCCATATCTTTGAGTTTTCTTAGAAAGTCTTGGTATCCTTCACGTATAAGGAAATCTGAGGTACCAAAGGTCTTAGCTGATAATCCACAAATGCAGATATTTTGTTTTCGGTAGGCGTGTTACAACCAGATATAACAGGCCGTCCTGGACAATTCGTCTTATGTATTTTAGAGAGCAGATAAAAACGCCCAGCCCTCGCATCACTGTTAATCAGTAGATACTGAAGAGTCGAATCACTGATTTATTATCCTTCACCATGGAGCGTATGAATTCTAGCATTAATCTTGTTAATCATATCAGCTGTGTGGTCCTTTTTCAATGGAATGTAGACGTTTTTTATCATTTAACTGCCGCATAGCTTCAGCAACATACTTTTCCCTGTCCATAACCACCA
>JAHPZR010001080.1:0-12516 GCA_019787425.1 Platygyra sinensis | reverse complement strand
CCCCCCCTCCTCCCCTCCCCCCCCCCTCTCACGAAATTAGAGATTCGAAAGCGAATTATCGAGTGCTGCCTTCAAAATAGCTTTTCAGGCCAAAGAGTTCGCCTACCCTATAGTACCAATATTTATATACAAACAAAATTTGTTTCTGCTGCCTCAATCGAGAGCGCCCGGGAAAGGCCTCTCACACTGTCAGGCTACGAGTTTTAGCGATACCAGGTTTTACGCCAGGATACTCATGTTTAAGTCAGAAGTTATCTCTAGTGAAAATCTCTGTGAGCCCCCGAGATGCACAACAGGAGCACACATTCGCTAAACTCTCATTCATTTTCGCCTCTCCATTTTATTCATACTCTATCCCCATAACTCCAGACAGATGACCAGTGCATAGCCACCCTAGGCCATGGCGTAAGCCTAATAGTTCACACCAATCCGCTCCTCGATATACGGAAAGCTTTATAATTACGCAACTCAAATCCCGATCGAATTGAGCTTCGGCGATTCGTTGCTAGGTCCCCCCCGAAAATATTTGAAAAGCGGAGCTTTCCCAAAAACACAGCCTCCCCCCCCCCCTGGCGCGATAATGAGCGTGATTTCCCAGACGGTAAATAGTGTAGTTACATCAGTTCTCCAAGCACACCGTCAGATGTGCCGAACAGCAAAACATTTGATGACGATCAGAATAAAGACACTCGGCTTTTTTAAAATGTCACCGTCACCAGTAGCTAAGGTGTTGACGTAATAACATTTTGATACGCGTATCTGCTTCCAGAATAAAACCTCGTTTGTTCAAATTCATCCCGGGCATTTTAGTGAACATGGTCTTGACATAGAGACAATTCAACACCAGCCCTGTAGAGGATTATCAGGTCCAAGTATTACTATACAGCATAGTACATGGAAAAGTGATGCAGAAGCAACTAAACGTTTAACATATCAAAATTATAAGCCTGTGCTAACGTTTTTTCGATAAGTCAAGTTATCACGAGTCATCTCAAGATATGTACCTATGTAAAGCAGCTGGGCATGATTATCAACGACCACATCTTGAGCTCCCAAATTTACCTCAACGACTTAAGAAATAAGTCAGACCTTCACCAATCACTTCCATCATAGCCACCAATTCTCGATCCAGAAACTAAAGCAAAAGAAAGCAAATGTTTTAGTTAGGCTATATCATCGAAAACTTTAGGTTAAACGCCACCTCCCCTTACCATTAAAGCCACTCTGTGCTGATCCATAACCTTAAGCAAGTCTTACAGCACACATGCAATTAGATGTGAGACCTAATCTAGGAAAGATACACGACTCCTGCCTTCTGAGTAAGACTGAGGGTGAATTGTCCGTATTGAACTAGTAAGCTCAAAGACCATTACTATGGATGTGTAACCCATACACATGTCTCGTCGGTTGATGCCCCACCACAAAAAAAAAAACAAGCAAATCTGACCATAGGAATAGGATGCCAAAGAATAAATACTGCCCTCTGATAGACCCCAGGACTTGTTGCGTTCTGTCACTGCCACAGCCATAGAGGGCAAGATAAAGGCTATTCAATTTGCCGGACATACAAGCTTTTCCGCTTTAGTTATAAAACCCCAAATTACAGACTGAATACAGCGCAAAAGTTAAGAATAATATGTATTACAGTAAGTATACAAATAATGTATTGACTGCCACTATGCCAGTGCAGAAGAGTCGCACTCTCAAAATAAGCACTGACCCTGACGTCGTTATTTTCACTGCCTAAGAACATAAGTTCGCGTAGAGAAGGACTATACCAACTTACAGATATATTTTGTTTGCCCAAAAACATGTCATCCGCTCTTACCACCGCATACATGATCAACAGATCGCCCTAGATATAGAGTTAAACTATCAACAACCCCCCCTCCCCCCAATTTAATACCAACCTATAGTTCATATGCAGAATCAGAACGGACGAAAAACTTCGAATTCTTGCCCATCGGCAAGGCCATGAGATGTCAATGGTGAAGCATTTTTTCAATTCTGCTTATTACTGCAAGCACAGATATAATGACACATGTACAGGAAGCCACGATCGAATGACAGTAGACATCTAGGGCTTGCCTATCAGAACCTACCGTCCTATTACCTCGCTATTCCTAATACACCATCACGACTACAGACAAACAGTCCAACTGTACTATTACTTATAATGCTGTCATACTTATTTAGATCCGTCACAGTGCCCGAAAGCACAAACCATAGCGCACGCAGTGTCCTAGCCCTTCCAGCTCTAATTTCATTCCATTGTCTTAGTAAGCACTAAAGAAAGACAACAAAAACGTAAGCTGAACAAACACCATGAATAGCCTTAAAGGAGGGAGAAAACATAAACTACAAGTAACCCCTGTTGTTTTTTACTAAATGGAAAATCTACAAATCTCCTCTTACTTGTGCAGCTACCTAAAGCTCCAGTATTAGGCATCAACAGTTATAAACCGTGTTTGCCTTTGATTCAACGCCTTCCCTTTAAATGTTCCCCCCTCACACACCACGCCATACTTCATGGAATTGCTCACGCCCCTGACCAAATAAGTAACATCTTACTAACTACGCCAGATTTATATCTAGATACATATTAATTTCGAAAAGAAATATTGTACATTCCCTATTAAACGCATGTATCAAGTTGTCAGAATAATGCCCGTCTTATTTTTTTGTCCCCTCCCCGCAAAACGTATTGTTATATTTTAGCAAACGATCCACTGCAGTATCAAATTAGACGTTTCCCGCATTGTGCCGTCACTGATGAACATACCAAATATCTAAGGCGACCCCCCAATGGCCTTCAACGACTCATAAAAGGAAAGACGTAGCATCGCAAACAAGCACGCCGAATACTTTGATAGTCCCAGACTAGGACATTCAGAGCCCTCGCCCAATAAAAAGGAGCAGTTCATTCGAGATTCCAATCAAACAAGACTTGCCTAAAGTATAAAGTATATCTTCTCGGACGACCATATAAAGCCTAGACATTATTGTTTTACCTATCGCACATAATCAGCCTAGCCCATGGGCTTGCCACTGGCAGCATGTATGGCTGGGTCCCAACCCCTTATTCCCCCCCTCTTCAGCAAGCTTAACAGGCGATTGATTGTGCTAGCTAGTTTGGAATCTCTGTAGTGGGTGCCTTAGCTCTAAAGGACGCCTAACGGACACTATATCTCTCCAAAACCTACACTTCCTGCTTTCTTTAGCCTCTTTTAAGCCATGAAAGCCACAATACAAACATGCCTGGAAATTGTAGTGAGAGCGCAACAAGAAAATTGGCCAGCAGTCGGTAATCGATATATAACAAACATCCTTACTTCGAATATACTTACTTAATGCAACATGGATAACCCAGTAATACCTCTATCTAGCTACAAACTCTGAAGCCTTAAAATAATTAGCCTAAGAATAAAATGTTCTTGTAGGTAAAGAACTAATCAAGACAAAAATATTTCCTCGCGCACTAACATAGAGAGCACAGACTTTTGGAGGGCATGTCATACTGCACAGAATTAAATTATGCTGATCCTAGCATGTCTGCGTTAGCCAATGCCGTTCAGGCCATTGGCACACACTATCATTGTAATGATACATACTATAAGGACCACAGGTAGGCTTTTCAATTCAAAATTTCAAGCCCAACAAGGTAGCGGGGTTCTTTGATTATGGCAAATCAAGCACATGGGGACGTACTATACGAACTGCGAATTATGATGGGCATGGGGGCTTTATAAACGAGAGGATAGATCAAGAGGTACAAAGCACAAGACAATCTGATGACATCTACGTGACTACTGTGCGCTGCAGAATACCAAGCAAAGCATTGATTGATGACGCCGTGTTCACGTTCATTTACAGAAATCGCTGCAAAAATCTAGTGCGTTAGTACAATGGGCATCCAGGAGCGCCTTGAAAGTAAGCGCCGAATAATTACGTGGTCAGAAGATAATCATTTAGCTCATAGCAGTGAATGCTGGCACGCCCACCATAGTATTGTTTACTCATTGAGCCGGATTCAAACTAGACCGCAGACGCTGCCCACATCTACTGGAGCATGTCAATAATTATATCTAAGCCGCCAACTAACAATCTTTCAGCAGGATTGCCAATAGACCGGTGCCAACACCTCGGTCTTCGCTGTCATGCAGCGCGCAACTAACTGCAAGCGAATGTTGGACTAGTGGAGATGTTACGTGACAGATCACTGCATACCGATGGCCTTGTCAGCGGAGAAAATTTTTACGCATTGCACCCCGTGGGCTCAAAGTTAGCATCTTTAATACCACCTGAACCCAAAAGTTTGCTTAAGAATTATATTTTATAACCAACCAAAAAAAAAAAAAAATAGCATAAACTAGGCTGATGACCACCAGCAAATATAGTTTTAGAAATGTTAAGACCGGAGAATCATGCATGATTCTAACTCTCGACAAACTTCATTCTATTAAATGCTATTTTTCCTTTCCTAGTTAGATAGTTTACCACACTCGCCAGATCATTAAAATAACTCAAGTATTTTTGCCGAGTACTTGGCCATCGTTAATATTTGCAGACCCTAGCAAACAATGCGATGAGGATAGACTTAGCTCATGAAAGACCTTAGCAAAGAACATGCTGATCCAAATCAATGCGCAGCAGCTAAAATTCAATTCTATGTTTAGCTAGTCTCCAGGCAAGATGAAACCATCAATGGCCCCGATTGCCTGACAGCTAAACATAGAATAATTTTACCTGCCATTTTGGACACATGTGCTTTCAAGGTCTTTCTGCACATCCTCTCATGTATTGCAGGGCTCAAATTAACGCTCACAAACTCGCAAAATACGAGTTATTTTAATGATCTGCGAGTGAGGAAACTATCAACTAGCAAACGTTTGCAAGTTAGAATCATGCAGATCTCCCAACATTTCAAAACAATTTGCTAGTGGTCTCACCAGTTTGCTAGTAAAAAAATCTTAATGGCAAAACTTTGCAAGTGGATTAAAATGCTAACTTTGAGCCCTGGGACGCATGCACAATTTTCTCCCTGACAAGCATCGAGAAGCAGTGACTGTCCAACTCTCCAAGTCCAACATTCCCAGTAGTTGCCCTGCATACAGGAAACCAGTTGCCCATTGGGGCAACTTGCCTAAAGATTGTAGTTGCCTTAGATAAATTTTACATGCTCCAGGTAAGAGGACACCCGTTAGTTTTGAATCCTGCACATAGTAAACAAACATGGTGGGCCCGCATTCACCATGCAAATGATTCTCTGACAAGAAATTCCGCTACTTCAAGGCCTCTGGAGCCCAATGTACAACCCAGATTTTATCGCTACTTTCTGTAAATGAACGTGAACACGTGCGTCATCAATCAATGCTTGTCTTGTATTTTGCTTTCCACAGTAGTCAGTAGTGTCATCAGATTGTTTGTGCTTTTGTACTCTTGTCTATCCTCTCTTTAAAACCCCCATGCCCTCAGAATTCCAGTCGTAAGTACCCCCATGGCTTTGGATTTCCAAATCAAAGAACCCCCACCTTGTTCTTGAAATTTGAAAAAAGCCACCTGTGGTCTAGGTATGGATATTCTGATAGTGTGTCCAATGGCCTGAAGCATTTGCAACAGACATCTGGATCCATAATTTATTCTGTGCAGATGACATGCCCTCCAAAAGTCTGTCTCTCATTAGTGCTTGGAAATATTTTTGTCTTGAATTAGTTCTTATACCCTACGAAAACTTTTATTCTTAGGCTAATATTCAAGCCTTCAGAGACAGAGAGGATTTACTGGGATCTGTTCATAGAGATATCAAGTAAGAGTTTGTATATTGCAGATTACCCCTGGCCAGATTTTTCTAAAGTTGCCCCAACAATTCCACATGTTTGTATTGTGCTTCTGGCTTAAGAGAGGGAGGTTTGAGAGATAAGTGTCATGCCTTAGACAAGCACCCAGCCAGAGTCAAACTACAGCACAATCAACCTGTTAAGCTCTCAGCCAGTACATCTCCACACCCATTTGCTAGCTGATTTGTCAAGGAAAAATAGTCAGCTTTAAGGAGGGAGAAACTTAACTACAAGTCTGTTGCTAAGGAAATCTCAAAACCTCCTTTTTTGGGCCCTGAAGTCCAGTGGGCATCAAAGTTTACCGTGCTTGTTCGATTCACGTTTCCTTTTTATGTTTGAACCACGCCCATATTTGGTATGTCACGTGACCACAATCGAAAACGTCTAAAAATTTGAACTGAGTGGATCGTTTTCAAAATATAACAATACGTTTTGCCAAAACACGGCATTATCTACAACTTGTAGCATGCGTTTAAGGAAATGTACAATATTTCGAAAATTATAGATCTAGATATAAATCCGAGTTTTGAGATGTTTACTATTGTGGTCACGTGACATACCAAATATGGGCGTGGTTCGAAACATTTAAAGGAAACGTGAATCAAACAAACACGGTAAACTTTGATGCCAAACTGGACTTTAGGAGCCAAGAAAAAGGAAGTTTGAGATTTCCTTAGCAACAGACTTGTAGTTTAGTTTCTCCCTCCTTAAGGCATTCATGGTTTTGTTCATTTACGTTTTTGTTTCTTTCTTTAGTGCTTACAAGACTGGAATGAATAGGAGAACAGACCTGTACCTAAAAGAAAATGAACATATAAGAAAGTAAGTTTGCTGGTTTGTCTTGTGTCGTGTGGTGTTTAGGAATAGGAAAATTAACGGTAGTTCTGAGGCAAGCCCTAGGATGTCACGGTAATGATCGCTTCCTGTACAGTGTCATTACTGTGCTTCAGAAATAACAGAATTGGAAAAATCATTCACCATGGACATCTTCAGCCTTGCCGATCAAAATTCAAGTTTTTCCCTGTTCTGATTCTCAAGAACTAAAGTAATTTGTTTGATTAGCAAACTCATATCAGGGCATCTGACATGATGCGGTGGGTAGAGGGATGACATGTTTTTGGGCATAGTTGGTATAGTCCTCTCTACCAACTATGTTCTTGGCAAGTGAAAATAACACCAGGCAAGTGCATTTTGAGAGTCACTCTTCTGCACGGCAAGTGCAGTCAAAATTTAGTTTTGAACACTGTAATACAATTATTTAACTTTTCCTGTACTTCAGTCTGTAATTTGGGTTTCTTAACAAAAAGGTTGTTCCCAAATTGAATACCTTTATTTGCCCCTTGGGCGTGCAGTGGACAGAAACCAAAAGTCCTGGGCTATCAAACAGATTTTCTTTGCATCCTATCTATGGTCAAATTTCTTGTTTTTTGTGGCTCAACCAACAAGCCAGTGTATGGGAACACACCATAGAATGTCTTGAGCTACTGTTCAAAACACAAATTCACCCCAGTCTTACCAGAAGCTGAGTCTGTAGTCTTTCCAATAGCCACATCTAATTGCATGGTCAGAAAGACTTGACAAGGTATGGATAACAAGGTGCAATGGAAGGGGAGGTGCGTTTAACCAAAGTTTTCATGATATACCAACAAAACTTCTTTCTTTTCTTTAGTTCTGATCGAATGGCAGATGAAGTGATTGGGTAAGTCTGACTTTTTCTTAAAGTCTTTTTCAATTTGGGAGCTCAAAGATGGGTGTTGAATAATCAGCTCTTTACAAGGACTACTTAATGACTCGTGATAACTTGACTATGAAAAACGTTACAAAGCTATAATTTTGATATGTAAACGTTTAGTTCTTCCATCACTTTCTGTACTATGCTGTAAGTAAACCTGTAAATCCTCACAGCTGGTGTTGAATTGTCTCTCTGTCAAACCATGTTCACACTACGCCGGAGGAATTTAAAAACCGAGGTTTTATTCTGAAAACGCATCAAATGTTTTACGTTCACACTACACTGGAGGAATTTAAAAACCGAGGTTTTATTCTGAAAACGCATCAAATGTTTTCTGTCCACACTACGCTGGAGAAACTGATAAAACACAACATTTACCGGTCTGGGAAATCACCTCATTATCGCGACGCTGTGGTTTTCGAAAAGCTCCGCTTTCAAAATATTTTCTGTCCACACGAAATCGCGAAGCCAAATTCATCCGGTTTGAAGAGCGTATTATAAAGCTCCGTATTCGAGACGGATTGGTGTGAACATTAGGCGTAACCACAGGGAGCACACAATCTTGCTGAGTAGGGATAGAGTAAATAAAGGAACGAAAAGAATGAAGAGTTTACCTTTGTCTCCTGTTGTCATCTCTTAGCTCACGAGATTTCACTAGGAAAACTTCTGCTTACAAATCCTGCAAAACACTGTATCGCTAAACTCGTACCTACATGTAGGCCTTTCCGCGCTCAGGCAAAAAAATTTTTGGTTTGTATAAAATTTGACAAGGGAGGCAACTCTTGCCAAAACATTTTGAACGCACTGCGAATATTCGCTCGAATCTCTAAATTTCGTTGCGAATATTCGCAGTGCGTTCAAAATGTTTTGGCAAAGAGTTGCCTCCCTTGTCAAATTTTATACAAACCAAAAAATTTTTTGCCTGAGGGCGGAAAGGCCTAGGTACGAGTTTAGCGCTACAGTGTTTTGCAGGATTTGTAAGCAGCAGTTTTCCCAGTAAAATCTCGTGAGCTAAGAGATGACAACATGAGGCAATGGTAAACTATTCATTCTTTTCGCTCCTTTATTTACTCTATTCCTACTCGGCAAGATTGCGTGCTCCCTGTGGCGTAACGTCGAGATACAGCATATTCCTCCGGCATGGTGTGGAGGCTGCCTTAAACACAGCCTCGACATGGGCACGAGATTCTGTCTGTTACCTCTTCTGTTCTGTTGTCGTCTGTAGCATCTTATCTGACAGCTACGTGACATTTAAAAAGGTGACAAACGCATTACTTCTGCAACGCTACTAAAATGGAACGAACGGTCTTCCTGGCCTTGATTTTCTTGGTCTTGAGATTCAGTCCTATTGTTTCTTTGTGCGAAGAAGGCGGGCAGATAATTAACCTGGGTGAGATAAACAATCATTTCACGGACTTACTTCAGGGATTGGACCTTGTGTTGGACCAATTCAACGATGAGAAAGGCGCATTGTTCAAGTTTGTATTTTTACCTGGCTCCATAGACGCCCGGCGTACTGTGAAGGATGGAAACAAATTTTGCGTGCGCGTCCAAATCGCACCGTCTTCTTGCCGAAACACGGTGGAGAATATGTCCAAAAGGATCGACAAGTGCCCGGTGAATTTCAGCGATCAGAACGCCATTGAACAAACCTTGTGGTGTGACATTGAAATGTTATCCCGGCCGTGGTTGAACAATATTCAGATTAAGAAGAGAGTTTGTCAACGGGTGTATTAGAAATCTGTCGATATTTTCGATGAAAAAAATTCGTTGATTCAAATTCCTGAAGTACCCACAGCCCCTCTTTACGTGTCTGTGTGGGATTTTACGTTTTTTTGTTTTTTTATTTCACTTTTTTTCTTTTGTTTTATAATTTGTACCCTTCCGTACAATGAACTGTTCAGAACACCTGTTTTTCGAGGCAATTTTTTTTGTTATTAGCACTATTGTGTTTTTTATATGTCACTCAAGGAACGAAACAACTCAAGCAAAAATCACCATTTTTTTCACAAATAAACTGTTCTGGTACATGCAGGTCATCGAACGATTTACGTCAAAGAAAGATAATTAAAACTGACACGAAATGAGTTTAATTGAATGGCGTTACTTGTGGCTCATGAATTACTTACTGAATGACTGGGCGGAGGGGACCGTCAAAAAATATATTTTCCTAATGTGTACGGTTCGTTCTTTTTGTTAGTCGTTTATTCATAAGATCAAGGCCCCGGTGCGTTCACACCACACCGGATAAATTTGAAATCGCAGCTTTATTTCTACGGTTAGGCCTACCGTCCACACTAATCCGTCTTGAAAACGGAACTTTGCGTACACTCCCTTTAAGCCCGAGGAATTCAGTGAAAATGTGAGCTTTTCCTTTTTGTTTTGACGGAAAAACATTTCATTTTTATTTTTTTGGAAAACGGGGCTTTTCGAAAACGATGGCGTTACGATAATAATGTGATTTTTTTCCCTGACTACGTTTTTCTCAAACACAAATCCAAAATAACCGCTGATTGTTGTGTTTTTAAATTCCCCCGGCTTAGTGCGGACGGAAAACATTCGATGCGTTTGATGAGTGGAAACTCCTTTTTCTAATTTCTCCTATGTAGTGTGGGAGCCCTAGAAGTCGGTACACTGTGAACGCGTAAGCTTCTGATCGTAATCTTGAAGCATTGGCCTGTTTGTTAAATAAGGATGACCTGTAGTCTGAGAACAGACCTGTGTGTTACGTTGAAAACGTCGCTTTCTTTTGTTATTAGGGAGCTTAGAAAAACCACGACGGCAACGCCGAGGACAACGTCGATTAAAAAAGGATTTTATATTTTACCTACGAATCTCTGGGTACCCTAAAGTCATTTACTTTGTTTATCACTATCAAAGCTATGACGAAACTTAAGGTCCGGATACACGGTGCAATATTGCGCGCAATATTGCGCGCAATGGCTAAATTGCATCGTGTATCCACCCTTAAAATTGTTGCGCGCAATTTTGCGCGCAATATTGCAGCAGTAGAATTTCGTCCTACTTCTGCAACATTGCGCGCAACAAATTTCTTCATGTATCCACCATCTGCAGCATTTCGTGCAATATTATGACGCAAATTTCAGTGTTCAGCCAATCAAATCTCACATTCAAATTTAACCGCTGACCTAAATGTCACTCGTCGTGCGTTTCACGTAAAAAGAAAGCGTTGGTTTAATCTGCCGAAGAAGGGAGTTCGCTAATTTACTATTACAGAGTTAAGTAATCTTTTTTCGTAAGCCTTACCTGTGGTTCGGAATCCAAAAGTTTTGTTCAGGATATTTTCATTCACTTCTTTTATCAGCTTTTATATCACTCGTGTGGTGGTAGGGAGTAGCCATAGCGGGCGGAAAGGTAGCAAAGGTCTTTAGCTTGTTTCGTTTCTGTGTATATTTATGTTTGGTTTTACGAAGGTACAATCAACTGAACAAATACTTATAATTTACAATTTTAAAGAAAACCGATATCTTGGCAGCCGCTCATCAAATAATGCGCGTAATGTTGCACGAAATGTTGCGACCGTGTAGCCACGTCGAGTAAAAAATGTTGCGCGCAATATTGCGTGCAATGTTGCACCGTGTATCCGGGCCTTTAATCTAGGGCTAGACAACGATAAATTCGAAATCAAAATTTTATAGGTAGTCGTCGTTGTCCACGTTCTCTAGACGACGCGGAATTTGGTCTTTTCACGTTATTAGGGACCTTGCGCAAAACACGACGGAAACGGCAACGGGAACTCGCTAAACAAAGGGTTTATATGCAAAACAATGGCTGTGCACGTGCGTTATAATTCTTGGTACATTTCTTTGCCATCCTCTGTAAAACAGCAACGTAAAATGATCAAATTCTGCTTTGTTTGCAGAACGTGAACCACAACAGCTAATTTTTCGTATAGTTTTCATTTGGGGGGCGCGGTGGCCTCATGGCTAGTGCGCTTGACTCCGGAGCGAGCTGTCCGGGTTCGAGCCCTGGCCGAGGACATAGTGTTGTGTTCATGGGCAAGACACTTTACTCTCACAGTGCCTCTCTCCACCCAGGTGTATAATTGGGTACCGGCGAATTGTTGGGGAAACCTGACAGAATTGTGGGGAAGTAACCTGCGATGGACTAGCATCCCGTCCAGAGGAAGTAGAAATACTTCTAGCCACTTCATGCTACAGAAACCGGGATAAGCTCCGGCAGCTATGAGCCAGCCTTGGCTCCAAGGCTTCACTTCCATTTGGAACTAAACGGCAAAGAAATGTACCAAGAAGCATAACGCACGTGCACAGCCATTGTTTTGCTCATTAAACCTTTTGCTTAGCGACATTGGCGTTGCCGTTGCCGTCGTGTTTTTTCTTCTTTAAACCTCCCAAATCTTTGTTCCAAAATGGAAAGAGGTGTAGTTCTTGAAAAGCCAAGTCTTTGGATTTCGAAATTTTCCAGATCGATGCGTAGTCCGCGTCACTTTTCTCCAACCTTCTCAATCCTTCCGTCTTTGCAGTTAATGGTTATATCTTTGTTGTTACTTTAACTTAGTAAGCTATTCAAGGCTGTTGCCTAACAATATTTCAAGGAGCCCAGAATGTCGAAAGCCAAAACGTTAGGAGCCCAACAGGTAATGTTTTGGGAGCTGCTGCAAAAATTTAGGCGCCCAAAGGACTTCCTTGGGTGCCCCAGGCTGCTGGGCTCCTGTTAGGCAGCAGCCTTGCTATTACTTTGAGATTCGTTTTGGTTGTAATATGTCGAACACGAGAGGCAGTGTTTCATCGGGATAGCCAAGAACCGAGAAGAGAGTTAAAAAACGACCCGCAGCGGTGTATTTTTGACGAAATTCGGGAGTTTAGATATCTGATGAAACACTGTTTCGAGTGTTTGATACATCTTCTCAATCGAAACAGAAACTAAGGAGTAAACGAAGAAGTAAAATCGTCAAAATCTCTGCTA